>CABFWB010005922.1:2724-38743 GCA_902151455.1 Timema bartmani | reverse complement strand
GACACAGTCCCAGTACGGTCCTATCAGTGTGAATGGTAGTGACACGACACAGTCCCAGTACGGTCCTATCAGTGTGAATGATAGCGACACGACACAGTCCCAGCACAGTCCTATTGGTGTGAATAGTGCTTTAAACGCGCAGACTTTCAAACAATTATATCGTCCCTTTCTTTTAGGAATGGTTTTGTGTGTGTGTGTGTGCGCGCGCACAGCGTCTTACTACCCATCCACGATAGCTACTTATTTAAAATAATAAGACAAATGAGTAAGATATAACTAAGAGGAAATGTACCCGCATTTGCGTAAAGCTGAATTGGGAACCATTTAGGAAAATCAACCTCATATATAAATAAGAACCTTACCACACCTACTTAGGAATCAAATAGCCGAAGCTATTATTTATGCATTTTAGTGAGGAATTCTCCATCTAGATATCATATTGTGAAAATTTAAAAATGACACCTGGACACGTGAATCGAATCTGGGACCTTTGGATTAGTACGCAAATGCTATAACCACTGAGCTATCCAGGAATCATCCCGTGCCCAGGTTTTGCCTTAAAATATGAGTGAAGAATGACCCTGGGCACAGGACGTTTTCTGGATAGCTCAGTGGTTAGAACATTTGAGCGCCAAAACAAAGTTCCCGGGTTCCATTCCTGAGACTAGGTGTCATTTTTCAATTTATTTGATTGTTACAGATGTTTATGTGGGCCAGAAATGGTTCTTGTTATTCAAAATTATGTACACTTAAATGAAATGTTAATGGTATATTATATTCCCATTTACTTGAGTGAGTGATAACTATCTATACCCCATCTAAGGTAGGAGTGTAGGTAAATGACAGCTAGTAAAAGTTACCAGATATACTTTTATGTACCCATTCGCCAAACCATATGATCTGTAAGTACAAGTGTTGAATGGTTGTCACTTTTGGCAGTCAAAGCTTCACAACAAACAACTTGTTTTTAACTATGTTTTCATTTTAACAGTTTTTACATCTTCTGCTGTGTGTCAGTTACCAACACTCCTGTGGTGAATGTACGCTGGATACTGCCTGAAGAGGTAGTTTAGTGTCTGTTATCTCACCTGTCAAGCAATATCATCGTTATTACACTTGTTTTTGACTCTGAGAAACAACACATCTACCAAACCAAACATGTATCAAAACAATAAATTAAACAAGAGTAAATAGCTCTTGTTTTGAAACAATATGAAATAAATTGTAGGCCTAAGCTATAATGCTTCTTACGCTTTAAATACTGCTTGATGGAGGATGCCATTAAAGTATTGCAGAGTTAGGGGCCGGTCAGCTGAGTCTCGCAGGCCGGGTGTTGTTCGTTTTCATCTTGAGATGATTACTAGTCCATCTATGACAATGGTCTCCAAAATGGGGTAAGTGGGTCGATACCTGGGGGTACGTCAAGGGACAGAAAAAAAAATTTACTATTAACAAATATTAACTTGTATTTTTAAATATCACGATCATTAGTATTAAATAGAATAGAGTGGGCCCACCTAAAAATTGAATTGTTAAATCTGATGTATATTTCTGACAATGTATAGGCCTACTTATTTTATATTTACTACGATATGAAGCCATCCTTTACAGAAGAGAGCCACTAAAATACATCCCTTACAGCTGATATGAATAAAGCCATGTGAAGCTCTGGAGAGGTAAGTACTATAGGCTGCTCACGGTAGGAAGGGGTTTATAGGGTGGTCTTCTGGTCGTTTCAAAGGATATAGGTTACTACTTACTAGGGTTATATTTTACTACAATTTTATTCCGATACGTGAAGTAAACATTATATTCCTTGTGATTGTAAAGATTTAAATCTAACTGAACACTTAGTTTCTGAGAATTTCTTCAAGGCATTTTCCCTAGAAACCTCTTCCTGCCGTGAACAATCCTTGTAGCCCAGTCAATCACAATAAAGAAGTTACATTCTTTTATAAAAAGGAATATTCAATTTTAATATTTTAGGAAATAATAATTACTGTATTTTATTCACTGTCAAATATTTTTATTGTAAAAAATTGGAGGAACTCAAAATTGTAGAAGCTTTATGGAATACAAAAAAAAAAGTTAATGTGTAGACAATATTAATGAATATTCTGTTAACCCTTGAGGGGTATGATACACTTTGATCAGGATTTTAAGTTTAGTTTATTGTAACTTTTATAATACATTATTTTTTTAAATACAACTTTATAAGATCCTGCATAATCATTTCCTAAGATCCAGCAGTGACAAGTTTTACTCTGCGAAATGTGTTCACAAGAAAAATCGAGTTAAAATTATATTGAAATATTCTTTTTTTATATTTACTGTGAATATATTTGTGTAATAAAATATATTTAGCTACAGAATACTAAGTGACATTATTATGTCAGCTTAAATATTTTTTAACTGCAATAAAAAAACTTTAAAATATAGATGAAGCGCATTTCTCCCTCATGACGTTGAAAATCTAATATTTTTTGCATAAAATTGAAACCAATGGGCCCGCCCCCCTAATAATTTACATAAGTTGACGCCTACGCCCGCAACGAGCATTAGCTTACCCAAACGAAAATCTGTCTTCAGCGCAATGGCGAGAATGGCAAGCTTGTTTTAGGTGGTAAGCCCTTCAGTGCCCCTCAGTGCAACGGCAGTGAGTGTGTCAATTTGTAGGCTAGTTAGGGTTATATTAATTTTAAAATGGACAAGTGGTTAGAGGAATGTCCAGCAAGAAAACCACGGGTCTAAGATTATTGTGATAGTGCTTCTACTTTGTGTGAAAAACAAGTAGTTGAAGAAAATTATAGAAGTGATACTTCTAGTCAAACAAGCTCCTTGTCAATCATGTCAAGAGATGAAAACATTGAATATCTGACACCTGAGAAAAAGTTGCCCAATAAAGTTCGAAATTATCAGGAAACCTACTTGAAATTTGGGTTTACATCCAAGATAGTCAACAATGAGCCTCATTCTACATGTGTATTGTGTCTTGAGAATCTTTCTAATGGTAGCATGAAGGCATCATTGCTAAACATCCTGTACATGAACACAAACCTCTATAAGTGTTTGGAAACCTCTCTGGAGGTTTCTTACTTAATTGCGAAAGAAAAAACCACACACAAGGGGGGAAACAATTGTTATACTCACCGCCGTAAAAATGGTGGAAATAACTCACGGAAAAGAATATGCTGACAAACTAAAACACATTCCTTTATCAGCAAATAATATTGGAAGGCATGTAGAAATCATCGCTGATAATTAAAAGAATAACTACTAAAACAAATTAGTCAATGTGGGAAATTTTCTATACAGCTGGATGAAAGCACAGATGTTGCCAACATGGCTCAGCTAATGATATTTACTAGATATTGTTTTAATAATGAATTTTATTGCAAGAAGAACATTTATTTTGTGAGCCACTAAAAGAAAGATGTACAGGAGAAGACATGTTCTCAACAGTAAATAATTTCTTTGTTACAGCACAATATTTTACGGGAAAACTGTTTAAGTGTAAATAGTTATGTAGCAGCTGCTCTAAAAGGTAAAGGTGAATGAAATAGCACCACATATTACATTTGTCCACTGTATTATCCATAGTCAAGCTATTGCGGCAAAGAAATAGGAGCCAGAAGTACACAGAATGCTACAGGATGTTATCAGCGTAGTTGATTTTATAAAAACAACAATATTTACAATACTATGTAATGAGATAGTAGCCTTCTCGTGGGAAAGTGCTCAAAAGAGTTGAAGAACTGAAAGATGAGCAACACATTTTTCTTTTGGATAAAGGTAAGTGTTTGAAATTTGCCAATTTTTCCAGTGACGATAAGTGGCTGTTAATAGTAAGCTACCTAGCTGATATTTAAAAAAGTAAACATGCTTAGTTTGTCTCTTCAAGGAAAGGGTAACATTTTAACAATAAGGGAAAAGGTAACTGCATTTCGACTATAAAATAGTGGTGTGGAGGGAGAATTTTGAAAAGGGATGTTTGGAAATGTTTCCACCTTTGTGTGATCTTGTTGCTGAAAATGATGTAAATGTGGGAAAACCAAAAAGTCTTATATACACACATTTAAAAAATTAAGAGAAAGAATGTTATAACCTATATACGGATCTTGTTAGTGAAGAATGTTATAACCTATATACGGATCTTGTTAGTGAAGAATGTTATAACCTATATACGGATCTTGTTAGTGAAGAATGTTATAACCTATATACGGATCTTGTTAGTGAAGAATGTCAATGGATTTTGAATTAATTTGCTGAAAATTTCACTTTACAATCATTTCTCAAGAACATTTAACTGACATAAGAGAAAATACAACACTACGATACGAATTCCAACAAAAATCTCTTCGTAATTGGTGGATGGAACTGAAAGCCGATTATCCCAATTTAGTAAGCACGGCGACCGATACACTCCTGCCGTTTGGTTCTACATACCATTTTGAGGAATATTTTTTTTTTGCGATGACAGGGATTAAAACCAAATACCGAAATGAATTAAACTTGGAGCTGGACCTTCGTATCGCAGTATCAGAGAGCTTCAAACTAGAATTTTCAAATATTATCAACCAAATGCAGTCACATTGTTCACATTAAATTGTAATGAGAAAAAATAATATGTATGTAAACTGTTTATAAAATAGATAATATGTTTATTGATCAGAAATCTAGAGTGAAGGGTATTGTAACATTTTCATAAATATTGTATGTATATAATTAAAAATTATATTGGCTGGTAATGACACTGTTGTAAATGTAGGCTATTGTCACATTGTTGTTTCACATATTGAAAATGTAGCATTGTTAGAAATTGAAATTAACTGTTATCATGTATTATTATTGGCCTACGCAGAGTAATTTATTTCTATTATCATTATTTTTACATAATATATTAAGGGTACAATTTTTTTTTAATGTCTTGGGGATACTACATCAACAAAGTTGGGAGACCACTGATCTATGATCATGAAGTAATTAATACCTTAGAACCTAGACTACATTCTACAGTAATACTCCGCAAGTGGAAACTAGACTACAGTCTACAGTACTATCCGCTATACTCTGCTTGTTTTGAAACCTATTGTATAGTCTACAGTACTATCCGCTATACTCAGCTTGTATTGGAACCTATTGTACAGTCTACAGTACTATCCGCTATATTCCGCTTGTATTGGAACCTATTGTACAGTCTACAGTACTATCCGCTATATTCCACTTGTATTGGAACCTAATGTACAGTCTACAGTACTATCCGCTATATTCCGCTTGTATTGGAACCTAATGTACAGTCTACAGTACTATCCGCTATACTCCACTTGTATTGGAACCTATTGTATAGTCTACAGTACTATCCGCTATACTCCACTTGTATTGGAACCTATTGTATAGTCTACAGTACTATCCGCTATATTCCGCTTGTATTGGAACCTAATGTACAGTCTATAGTACTATCCGCTATGCTCCACTTGTATTGGAACATAATGTACAGTCTACAGTACTATCTCGCTATACTCCACTTGTATTGGAACCTAATGTACAGTCTACAGTACTATCCGCTATACTCCACTTGTATTGGAACCTATTTTACAGTCTACAGTACTATCCACTATACTCCGCTTGTATTGGAACCTAATGTACAGTCTACAGTACTATCCGCTATACTCCACTTGTATTGGAACCTATTGTACAGTCTACAGTACTATCCGCTATACTCCACTTGTATTGGAACCTATTGTACAGTCTACAGTACTATCCGCTATACTCCACTTGTATTGGAACCTAATGTACAGTCTACAGTACTATCCGCTATACTCCACTTGTATTGGAACCTATTGTACAGTCTACAGTACTATCCGCTATACTCCACTTGTATTGGAACCTATTGTACAGTCTACAGTAATATCCGCTACACTCCGCTTGTATTGGAACATATTGTACAGTCTACAGTACTATCCGCTATACTCCACTTGTATTGGAACCTATTGTACAGTCTACAGTACTATCCGCTACACTCCGCTTGTATTGGAACCTATTGTACAGTCTATAGTACTATCCGCTATACTCCACTTGTATTGGAACCTAATGTATAGTCTACAGTACTATCCGCTATACTCAGCTTGTATTGGAACCTATTGTATAGTCTACAGTACCGTTAGTTCACCACTTTAAAAGAGGAAGCCCAATGTTCCCAACCAAGCATACTATGTTAAGTAGGTGGACACGCTACCAACTAAACTAAGGTGTCGACCAGAACTAGGTCTAAATGATTTTTAAAGGTATTTAAAATCACAAACGTACACACTATTCTGTGATAAAAAACATTTTCCACACAGTTGTTAAAACTCTCAGTGTCAAGAATGTTGACAGCCAATGTTCAGCCTAAATATAGCCTATAGGCCCAACACCCTTGCACCAGAAAAGCTACTAGTCGCATGGGTCTGTCTAATTTATCACAGACACAACTTGGACTACTAAACACTGTTAGATCCCACACAGAATCGAGGGGCGGTTGGACACAATTAAGGTCAATTTAGTTTAATGTCATTCAAACATCAACATTTTATTAATCAATTTTAACAGGTGTATAATTGTTATAAGCTACTAATAATTATTCAATGATTTCAAATTATTACAATTCATGAGTTAAAAGGGGTCAGACTTGCTATTTTATGCTTTTTACGTGGCATTATTATGGTAAAGTAATAATTGTATGGGACTGAAATTTAATATAACATGCATATGCAGTGTACATAGTGAAATATCTATAATATTGATACAAATTATTAATATTGATATACATAATATATTAATAATATCAAAATTTCATTGAAATATTCATAGTGTTAATATTTTTATTAGCATATTAATGTTGTTAGTAGGCCTACTAATATAAATTATTTATGTAGGCCTATTTCTAGTGAGTTAGGAATGAGTAAGGTTGAATTTAAAAGAAGTGTACCCGCATTTACGTGGAGGGAGAGTGTAAAACCATTTATAAAACCACCCTCACTACAGCCTACTGGGATTCAAACCCCGGTCTCCATGTTATTGCCTTATATCATGTGGCCACCGAAGCACGTATCAACAGTTGTTGAATATCTGTCATCAACGTGGCAGCATTAGACGACAAACATTTTAAATAAAGGGAAAAAGTTACCATTAAATCCCAGGACACCCTTAAAGATATTCAAGAATTTTTGATATCACCCTGTGAAGAAAATACAACTCTTATGTTTGTATTGAAGCAATATTTTATTTATTTTGGAAAAAATTATGTTTTTCTATAAAAACTGCACAAACAAAGAACCTTTCTCGCGTCCCCTACATCCCACTCTGATAATGACGATACAGTCTTCCCTAATGCGGCCTGCTTAGTATCATGCTAAATGTGTGCTCATGATGGTTGATGAAGTGAGTTGGACCTGCTTACTCTATGGTTTATATTTCAACAATAATTGGATTACTCGTCATCAAGAGGTCAAGGTTCAAATCTCGACTGAGTGCACTTTGGATTGCTTTTTTTTTAAATGTGATTTATAATTGTTGCTCACCCACCTCCTCACCCCTATAATTATAATGCTAATCAGCTTCATAATTCTTATCGCTTAAAATAATCCGTTAGTAGCCATTGAGTTAAACATAATAAATATATAGGCTATAGCCTAAATCAGTGGGTGAGCGGACTAAACGTCAAGTTCATCTAGGTTGGTTATCCAGGATTTGAAACAAGACTGGGTATGCTGAGGGAGGTTTCCCACTTTCCCTCGCGAAATGCGGGTACAATTCCTCTAAATTATACCCTCCTAATTCCTACCCCAACAGTGTGGCTAAGTACGGATAGCCCTAGTTGGGTAGTAAGACTCTGTAATATTATTCTCCCCGATGTTCAAACTCCAAGCACAAGAGGAACCCTGCAGAGCCAAGCCAGTCTTCCATCGCGACCTGGGACTAAACTGTTGAGCAAGTAACGTTTGTTTTGACAACTTCCGCTGTCGAACGTTGTCCAATCTCGACAGGAACTCGGTAAGAAAGGCTAGAGAACCCCTTTTTGCCAAAGGGTAGCAATCTCCTCGCGCCCCCCGTGGAGTGGTGAATTACAGGGCTTCGCCTCCATTTGGTGCGACAATGGAGCGCTAATGTTAGGGTGGCATCGACCACTCGCTAACAGAAAGTGTTAACTTGATCAGCGCCACAAAGACACGGAAGTGAACCAGTTTTTCCCGCCGATTGTTTCTCTTGCTCTATCTAAAGAGTTTGAAGTGTATTAGGAGCGTGGGTACGGGTACGGTGGGTACAATGTCCTCTTGTGCATCTGGCCGCCTTAGTTCGGGAGGGAACCGGCGACATTCTGACGGTACGTTGCACCCTGAAGCCCTGAGAGGGTGTGTCAGTTCTCCTCCCCTGGGCGGCTGCCCCACGTGCTGCCGGGAACCCAGGACATGCTCAGGAGCGGTTGAGGGGCGCCATCTACCTGAAGGTAAATATCCTCAAACTGCGGTAGGGCCTATCTCCTATGGAATTGGCGGTTCTTAATTTTTTTATTCATGTATCTTCTATCACCGCGTCCTAATACCTGTTCAGGTCTAAACGCATAATGATAATTAATATAATTGGGTAGGGATGAGAAAGGAAGCATTTTAGAAGTAATATACCCGCATTTGTATGAAGGGAGAGAGTGAACACATTGAGGGAAAACCATCTTCTTTCAACCAAACCGGGATTCGAACCCTAATCTTCCCGTCGTAAACAGTCCAGAACGCCTTAGACCATTCGGCCACTAAAATGGGTTCCTGAAGCTTCGGAAACTATAAAACAATCCAATCCTCAATAAATCTTAACATTCCACGTTGTGACTATCAAAACGTGTAACCAGCCCCTTGGTGTAGTGGTCATTGCATTTCGCCACGAGCCTAGGAATCCCGGGTTCGAATCCTGGCTGGTACTAATGGTACTCACCGGGGTTAGGTTGATTAGGTGGTGTACTCGGGGCAACATTCTGTTTCTTGTTGGTTCGCAACACTGTACCAACAATATTAGGATTTAATGAATACTAAAATATTCGTATTAGCTCATTTTTGTACAGGGATTAGGATTTCTCATCAAGTATGTTCTCTGTGGGGTTTTTTTTCTTCATATTTTTAGATTTTTTGTATTAGGAGATAGCACGATTTGTCTTGTCTACTAGCCAAAGGTCTCTGGTTCGATTCCCGTATCCAGGTGTCATTTTTCAATTTTCAGAATATGATATATATATATATATATATATACGAGTAAATCCTCACTAAAACAAATATAATAGCTTTGGCTATTTAATTCTTAAATATACAATCACAATTATAATAATTTTACAAGTGGCAGCAATAAGCCAACTACCGAGTCGAAGATGGCTGCGTTATCCGATGGCTCGTAATATTAATATAATCACATATTTGTAGTCGACGATTTCCGCTAAGTCCATCATAGACTCTGCTTTAAAATATGAGTGAAGAATGACCCTGGGTACGGGACGATTCCTGGATAGCTCAGTGGTAGAGTATTGGCGTACTAAGCCAAAGGTCCCGGGTTTTATTACCGTGTCCAGGTGTCTTTTTTAATTTTCAGAATTGTCTACTAGAGCTGTAATTTGCCAGTTAGAAATGCATTTGTATGAAAATGTTATCTTCACGTAAGAATAAAAAATCCTTTATAAAATTACATAGAATACGTAAATAGTGTATGTATGTATTTTTTTCGTTAAGTTACATAGAATATACATCTGTATTGGTAATTTTTTCTCTTGAAATCATTTTATATTGTTCATGAGCCAGAGGGCCGCATAAAATGTTATCGGGGGCCACAAGTAGCCCGCGGGCCGCGTGTTGAACCCCGCTGATTATTCTATATCTCTCCCAGTCAAGGTTGTCATACGATGATGATGATAATAATAATAATAATAATAATAATAATAATAATAATAATAATAATAATAATAATAATAATAATAAAATCTGACTTTATTTCAATGAGTCAGGCTAGATTTTTGTCACTAACCGTTTACTTGGATCTTAGAATTGCAATATTTCTAGCTAAAAATAAGCTATTTCCAATATTTAGTGAATTGTTTAAGTATTATAAAACTTGAAATCCAAGGTAATTAATAATTTAAGTACACCTACATTTTAGCGTGAACTACATTTTTTAAATAAAATTCCACCTCCTAATTAAGGTGCTATATCTGAACGTCCACAACTCGTTTTAACGCTCCGGAAAAATTAAAACCTGTTCATTTATTGCAGCGGTCGGTTAACTATCCGAGCTCACGGTGCATTTTCAGTCGATTGAGTTAGACAACTACATCGTCATTAAAACTTTTAAACTCACAAATGTTCCAAGTATTTTCAAATAATATTTGAGTGTGATCAAAATAGCCTTGATAGGTCTTAATCAGCGATGTTATAAGAAAATAAGATAGTTTAGTATGAACGTGTTGATTGTATTTATTCTGTATTTTTATCTAGAACGATTTGAGTAAGGCTACTTGTGACTGGAGTAAGACAATCAAGACATTGTGTGATGTAGGCTGTATATCAGGAACAAGGGACAATGTCTAGACATACAGTACTTGTGACTGGAGGAAGAAGACTTTATATTATGTGGTTTTCGATAGACGGTATTAAATTTTGATTTGGGACGTTTGTGAACATTTTGAAGATGATTGGTTACAGATTTTATTGGTTTGTGTCTATTTATACTTTCTTGCAACCCTCAGGCAGATACATTTTTGTGGTCTTCAAAAAAAATCCAGCTCGACATTTGGATGAATTTAGGCGTTCCATGACCACCTGAACCGTTTGTGTGCCAAGCCCTGTGTTACTGGGACTATTGCCGAAACAACTTACCGATTGGGCTACACATTGTATAGTCTATCTAGGGTTTTCATAAGATTCCGTAAGCGTTTTCTTTTTAGATTACTTATCCAGCCCTAACATTTAGGGCGAAAATAAAAATAAAACTCCGCTCTAACGATTTTGATTAAAGTTCGTATCAAGGCACTTTTTGACATTACAAACGAAACGACAACCCTCATTATCCTATGAAAATGACTTTAGGATACTTCACATTAACGGAAGTTTCTCATTTTTATCGTTACTCCACAACTATATAAGATACAAAATGGTGTAAAATTGTAGTAATTACTATTAAACATAAAATACTTTATTTGAAATATATTTTTATAAAACCAGTAGTTTTCTTGCTTTTGGCAAATATATATTCTTAGTTTAAGATCTGTGAAATGTTAAGTTACTGTTATGCTTTTTGGTGAACAAGGAGTTTGTTACTTTTCCCTCAATATATTTCTGTAACAATGTATATTATTTCATTTATGCTCTTTGGTATGACAATGTATTTTATTCCGTTTTACAAATGTTACGAGTTTATGGTAAATGTATCCACTTTTAGATAAAGTAGCGAGAAAGTTTAGTTGATGCTAATTAACATTTTACACTATTTTGTCACATTTTATGGAATTATTCTGTTATGTGTTTATGTCAGTAAAAATTTCACTTCCATTTGTCTGTAGCAATAATCTTGAGTGTTCCGTTAGTAGATCTGCGGTAAATGGATGAAGTGTCCTTGTTTCAGAGTAGGATCCTTCTCTCCATTATTGGTGTCATCAGACATGGGCGCACATAAATGGGTGATAAGGGCGAATCAAACCCCCCTTATCACTCTTGCAAAAAAGTTTGCAAATTTTTATGAATAAATAAAATCGTTTGTTTGTGATTTGGTTGCAATTTGCTATTAACAACTTTGAATCATCAACATCAGAGTTAACAAAGATAAAAATGATAAAATTTATATTTACTCTCACTCCTTCTTCAATAACTTTCTTTTCATTTTGTTCTTTTCGATAAACTTGGGGAAAATATTATATTTCTTTTCAATGGGTTTAGCTAGAGCTATATTTTATTTTTGGTTAAATTTTCAAAAACTTTTTGTTTTTAAAATTATCCCTTGAAACTTGTATAACTTAATTACCTCAGAAGTATGTTCAGATGCTCTAAAATTCCCTCCCACAAGATTAAGTTCCTAAAATTTTCTCTAAATGAGTGCGTAGGGTGGGGAGTGCTACACCCCCAGCGGAAAGGACTTTAATCCACACCCCATTTGAAAAACCCACATGGGTGTCTGTCATCAGCCCTCAGTTATTTTGATCATAGAACGCAGGGAGCAAAAAATAAAAGTTCACTGTAAAAAGCAGAAAGAATATTCAAAATTTCTCTCTAATGTAGCCTAATAGTATTTAATGGTCTGATTTTGCTGTCGGGACAAACATGTTTTTTGCAGATATTGTATTCAGTATCACAATTTGAATGCTTTCAAGAGTCAACTCCACTCCAACTAATAAGTTCCACTTCTCGTGTCATTAATTTATAATATGCTGTGGATAGTTCAGGACAGTCAGAAGAGTGGCTCACAAACAAAAGATAAAAAAATGTTTATTTTTGTTTGTTTGTTTGTTTGTGGAATGATGCTTTCAAAAACTATTACTATTTAAAAATAGCCCCAAATAAGTAGGTTTATGGAGAGTTATTCAATTCTCAAATAATTCCTGGGGGAGAGTCCCGGCAATGAATTTAGGGGGATGACTCCTTAATGTGAGATACGCTATCCAGTATCCCCCCCCTAACAAAACAATCCCTCCTCCACTGGGTTAGTGTGCCTGATCCCGGAGTTTGGGCGTGACTCATTCTTTGCAATAAAGTTTACTTTCTATTTCCCAGGGTAGTTCTTTTACATACCTTTCTGAATGGTCATCCATTCCTCCTTAGGCCGGACGTGCCGATACCAACCTAACAACCAGCCGGTCATGTTGGCAGCACGGAACGAACGAGTTGTCGCGGGCTGGCTGACCTTCCAGAGGTCACTGGTTGGGGCCGGCCCTCGTAGGGTGCGCGCGCATCTACGTCACGCGAAGACATTACAATCACGTACTTCGTGACACCAACTTTTAATAGCAGGCGTGCCACCACTACACAAAAAAAAAAAGACTATCAAAATGTTTTGTTTGGCCACGCCCCCACCTATTGCCTGATTGGTGGAGGTAGGACACGCCCCCTCAACGAGTCCAGGTGGGGCACAAGGCACGTTCCTGGTTATATAAACACGGACAGTCGTGTCTTGCTGCAACAGTGGACTATGTCCAACCAATCCTCATCACGTCTACACTCCGTGACTAGAGAGAGAAGGTGGTTTGAGGAGAGCTGGGTTACACACATGGAGTGTGTGAGTAGGTGCAACCTTTTATATAAATATCCTGTCATATGTGTCAAGTTAGAACTACGTTGTATCAGTAATATGTGATATCAGCTTGGGAGCAAGTGTACCTAACTTTAATACATAAAAACAAACAAACAATGATATAGCAACAAAATAATACAAATGGTGGATTATCAAACATTAATAGAGCAACAATTGTCAACAGATAGGCCTAGGTTTTGAAACAAATAGATAGCGATATAATTGCACAATCATTCTCATATTGTACACTAGCGCTACGCAGGGATAGGTGGCGGATAAGTGCGGCAATGTACTTTCGATGTCTTAGTGCCCAGTGGCGTTACGTGGAATGTTGCCAGGGTAAGCTGAGCTAGTTTATACTGTAGCCTACCTGTAGAACACTCATTGGTCGGGTATCGACGAACACACAATCACATGTAAGCTATGATTGGTCACATTGGGATTGAGAGGGTGAGACCGTATCACAATTTACAGTTGTAACAAACTCTGCTTACCCTGTCAACACTCCACAACACTACACTGTTAATGTCATGAATTATTAAGTAAGTAACATTGTAATTTTAAAATGCTCCATGGTGTAAGCGAGTTATACCGACCGAGCAGCCACCGTTTGCGATGATGGTGCTAAGATTTGTGGTCAGTACAATGGAGCCATTAATCTCAGTTTTATAGACCAGAACTGCCACCTACTAGCTCCTCATCTGTTCTCACGAGGCTGAGTTTGAGTCCGTTGCAGATCTATTGCTTCACAGAGAAATTCCGGAAGATCCGGAGATCGAACCCAGGACTTCTATATCTATAGCCAGTAGTTCTTACCACTAAACCACAGAGACGGTTTAACAATGTTACCAACTTTAATTGTAATAATTAAAGGAAACCACTACTACAATGTAAGACAAAGCATTATTCTGTCTCCTGGCAACATATTCCTGTCAATATTCTGTTTCCTGTCAACATATTCCTGTCAATATTTTGTTTACTGAAAACATATTCCTGTCAATATTCTGTTTCCTGTAAACATATTCCTGTCAATATTCTGTCTCCTGGCAACATATTCCTGTCAATATTCTGTTTCCTGGCAACATATTCCTGTCAATATTCTGTTTCCTGGCAACATATTCCTGTCAATATTCTGTTTCCTGGCAACATATTCCTGTCAATATTCTGTTTCCTGGCAACATATTCCTGTCAATATTCTGTTTCCTGGCAACATATTCCTGTCAATATTCTGTTTCCTGGCAACATATTCCTGTCAATATTCTGTTTCCTGGCAACATATTCCTGTCAATATTCTGTTTCCTGGCAACATATTCCTGTCAATATTCTGTTTCCTGGCAACATATTCCTGTCAATATTCTGTTTCCTGGCAACATATTCCTGTCAATATTCTGTTTCCTGGCAACATATTCCTGTCAATATTCTGTCTCCTGGCAACATATTCCTGTCAATATTCTGTCTCCTGGCAACATATTCCTGTCAATATTCTGTTTCCTGGCAACATATTCCTGTCAATATTCTGTTTCCTGTCAACATATTCCTGTCAATATTTTGTTTCCTGGCAACATATTCCTGTCAATATTCTGTCTCCTGGCAAAATATTCCTGTCAATATTCTGATTCCTGGCAACATATTCCTGTCAATATTCTGTCTCCTGGCAACATATTCCTGTCAATATTCTGTTTCCTGGCAACATATTCCTGTCAATATTCTGTTTCCTGGCAACATATTCCTGTCAATATTTTGTCTCCTGGCAACATAGTCCTGTCAATATTCTGTGGCCTGGCAACATATTCCTGTCAATATTCTGTTTCCTGTCAACATGATATTCTGGGTTTCTAGAAGAGATCCAGTGGATAGAAGTTACGAGAGAATTAAAAGGAAACATTTATTATTGTGATTCTGCGAGGTACTCACTAGTGTTATATTAAATATCTAGCAGTGTATAGGGATTATAATACAGAAAATTGGTTTTTACTTTAACGAATCAGTCTAAATAATAACGAGGGTTTTAGTAGAATTTCCCCAAGGCATTTTTGGAATTGAATATATAACCCTAAAATTAAGGGTAGTTTACTGAAGGGTGAAAAGAGAGAAAGTCGATTTTCTCAAAATCGGCTCTAACGATTTTGATTAAATTTCTTTTAAAAACCTTTAGGCTTATAAATATTCCAAACAAAATGGCTACTCTAAATATTTCGGCAAATGACTTTAAGGGTTCCGGTCTGATGCGTAAATTCTCATTTTTGTTAATATCTCCGAAACTATTTGAGATATGAAATTACTTAGCATTGAAAATTTGTAGGACCATTGATAATTCAAATTTTTTATAAGAAAATTTATTTTAACTTTTAGAACACTAAAGATAGACTATTGCGACCGTTAAAAAAATCTAACCCGAGATGTTGAGAGATGTCAACGTTTCATGAGCCCCCGAATCTTAAAAAAGTATTGTTTGCAATGCCGTCTGTCTGTGTGTTTGTCGAACCCTAAAATTAAGAGCAGTTTACTAAGGGGTGAAAAGAGAAAAATTCCAATTTTTGAAAATCGGCTATAACGATTTTGATTAAAATTCTTACCTAGGCGTTGATTAAAATTATAAATAATTTTTTTTTTCATTTTCCCATGAAAATTACTTTTAGGGTTCTTTACAGAAGCAAAATTTCTATTTCTCCGCAACTATTTAAGATACTAAATAACGTATCCCAGTACAATTTTAGTACTATTTAAAATAAAATCTTTCATTTGAAAGATATTTTTATAAAACTAATAGTTTCGGAGATATTGGCAAATATAATTATTAATAAAATTTTGTGAGATTTCGTTATTAAGAGATACTACTTAATTTTAGACGCAATAATTCTCTAATGCCATAGAGCAAGCAAATAACTAAGTCTTTCAAGAAGTTGATGTTGTTTTTCCTTTAACTTCTTAGGGGAAATGTTTGTACAGCAAAGGGGCGAATCCAGGATTTTCGTGAGGGGGCGGGGGCGTGGTTGCTCCCATCGTGATCGGGCTGGGGAGAGAGGGGGAACCTCGAGAAATTTTGACATAAAAATACTTAAAAATTTGAGAGTAAATTCTTAAGTAATTTTTCAGTGTAACGATAAACTTGAGAATAATCCTTTAATGAAGGGTATAACTCGAAATTTGCGATTAGTATTGAAATTTATTATAAGCAAATAATAATAATAGGCCTATAAACAAATAGTTATTATTAAGAGTGAAATAAGTTTAAACATTATAACAATTATTATATAAATAGTTTTTAGCTATTCAATCAATTAGACAAAATAGATGGAACTATTCATATTTCGAACAATCGAACTTTAACTCCACTCTATAGTAGGCCTACAGCTAGTTATTTTTCATTCTAAATCGAAATTTTACCACTAAGCTATACTAACACGTCATGTGTGTGGTATTATTCAAAGATTTTGTTTAAAGTACATTATTTAAAAATAAATTATCTTAAAGATCTTTATTTATTATTAATAAATGAAATAGTAATAGTAAAAATGTTAAAATAAATTTAAAACTAAACAAGGTTTGTGCAAAAAGGTGAGAGGCGAGCAACTTAAATTTGGGTCATTTCATTAATGCCCATTTTCACCATTTTAATACTTAATGTGATTGTTTTAAGTATTTATAATAATTACTGTATATTAATCATTTAATAATATTACCGATAGCAATTTTCTTTTAAATGATACGGGACTCCAACCGGACTTTCTCACTCTAGTGTTTAAAAATGGAGATATTTACTCAAAATTCGTAATACAGTATACACTAGCTAAACCGATAACAAATTGCGTTACACATGCGTAAAACCTTTTTGACTCACGGCTTTAAAGTTAACAATTTTATTTTTAAAGCATTAACGTCTTAATTTTCATGTTTGGACTAATACAAAATATCGATATTGGGTCCCCAAGGTTCAACACTTCGTATTAAAATTTTGACTTCAGATTAAAATATTCGGCATTTTATTAGGGGATGCACATCTTATGGTTATCGCGTTGCTACTAAATTTCTCTTTTATAAATTTTGACCAATACAATAGGTAATTATTGAATATTGAGTCTAAAATGAGAGAGATTGATCATTGCTGTACCAGGGGCAAATCCAGGAAGGGGGCATGGGAGTCGCGCACCCTCCTTCAAGAAATTAAATCAATCATATCACACGCCCCACTCCTTGAATCGCCTCTGGTACAGCAATGATCTATTTCTCTCATTTTGTAATCAATAGTCAGTAATTACCTATTTTTTTGATCAAAATTTATAAAAGAGAAATTTAATAACAATGCGATAACCATAAGATCCCCTAATAAAATGCCGAAAATTTTATCCAAAAGTCAACATTTTAATACGAAGTGTTGACCCTTGGAGATACAATATCGATATTTTGTATTAGTCCAAATATACAAATGAAGATGTTAATGCTTTAAAAATAAAATTGTAAAATTTAATACCGTCAGTCTAAAAATGTTTTACGTATGTATAGCGCAATTTGTTCTCGGGTTCACTAGTGTATACTATATTACGAGTTTTGAGTAAATATCTCCATTTCTAAACAATAGAGCGAGAAAGTCCGTGCGGAGTTCCGGACCATATCTTTAAACAAATATTTTGCTCGGCTCTTTCTCTAAGTTATATAAAACATTTATTTTGGTGGTCAGTTATAACAAGATACAGTTGTAAATATAAAACTTTTTAATCTTTTATTTCATGTCCATTATTAGAATATCTCTTGTAGTCACAACCACAAAACAAAAAACACAGTAGTTTTATTAAAATATTTTGTTCTTTCAATAAGTTATGAAAACACCCCTGATAAGCTACTATAATCCTTAAAGAGGTATTATTGGAATAGTTTGATAAAATAGAATTAGTAAACAAATAATAACTATTTCCGAATAGGCTGACACTAGTTACTTTGAGCCAATGTTTCAATAAGGAACCTGCTGCTAACAGTCGCTTCCCAGCTCTCCTATGTACCGTAGATACCCTATAGACTATAGCCCTTAGGTATATTTATATAGGCCCTACATTTAAGCACAGGGGCATATCATCTCATAAAAACCCTTAGGTAAATTCTTATTGCTATAAACATTGTGAATAAATAGTAGGCCTACCCATTTATAAGAAATAAAAACCTTTTAAGGTAGGACGGAAAGGGTCGGGAAAAAGGTTCAGTGTTCTTTCACTTTTTGAAACCAAAATAAATCATATATTCTCCCAGTAGAAACATGTAGCTAAAGTTTAATTGTTTCATACACACGGTGATATCAACAGTTGTTGAATATCTGTCATGGGCACAGTAATATTTGACGATAAACATTTTAAAGCTATCATTAAATTCCAGGAAACCCCCAACCGATATTCAACAACAGCTGAGAACCCGTTCTGGTGTCCTCGTGGTCTAACGTGCTAATCTCGCAGTAGACTTGACTGCTGATGACGGGAAGATCGAGGTTCGAATCTTGGCTGGCTGTACTGAGGGTGGTTTTTACACAAAATGGCTTTCCAGTCTCCCTCCACGTAAATGCGAGTTCACATCCTCTAAATATAACCTTCCTAACATCTGAAGCCTTTAGTTAATTGGTACGTAAGCGTTTAACCCGGATGGGTAGTAAGACGTGGTGATAAAATAAAAACTGTTGAGATTGTTTTGTAAAGAAAAGTACACGCTTTGGTTGATTTTATTATTTATTATTATTATTATTATTATTATTATTATTATTATTATTATTATTATTATTATTATTAGCACCGCGTCTTACTACCCGTTCGGGTTATACGCACTTACTCTAATGTGCAATGGTAGGGTGATTGTGAGATTAAATGGAGGACCTACAGTTTAACATGGAATCCGAATCACGGTGGAGGCCTGGCATTCCACACATTCACAAGTTGTGATTAATACACGTCTTGTCAGAGGTGAAGGAAGGGTTTGGCAATCAGATAAATCTGTGCCGGGATCGAGGATTGAACTCCAGAACCCCAGCACAGAAGTCTGACACCTTACCCCTAGACCGCCAGGTCAACGGTTTGGTTGATTTTGCCTTTAAAATTTATTTTACTATAAAAACTGCCAAAAATACTGGCCCACAACTCGCAATCCCTATCACTGTTTTGTGTAAGAACTCTGCACCCCTCCCCCCAGAGGTCGCTGACAGCTTTCAAGGGTAATAAAAGCCACGGTGAGAGTCCCTATTAGACCGCACTGAGCTACTTAAGTCGTGTCGAAATTAGCCGGGGCTGCTTCACGTCAATGCGTTTGCTTGTTTTTAAAAGCCACCCTCGTGGAAACTAAATATTTCAATAGTCCTCCCTCCCCCTCCATTCTCTCCCCCCGGGGAAACTTCAAAGAGCGGATTGAAATCTATTACGATCTCGTGAATGTAACCCTCCCGGCTTGGTGTCAACAGTGCCGGTCGGCGGTCTGCGCGTGCGCACTACTGCCTCACTGAACATCGCAGCATCACACGGCCTCATCGCAAATCACCGTGAAATGTATTCATTCTGTCTGTCTGTCTGTCTGTCTGTCTGTCTGTCGGGGGATGGTGGGAAAAAAGAGCGGGTTGGTTCAAAGAGTCGCGAGGGTCGATATTGGTTTAGATCCTTGTGTTTCCTGCGTGGTTAGAGAAGTCACACCTCGCCTTGGTCGCAATTCTTCAACTCGCTGTTCAAATTCTGCCGGAAATAACGACCTATAATGCATGTTTGTGACGTCACTACTAATATATGCTATAAGGCACATATGTGTCATCACTAGGCTACTAGTCTATACTACAAGGCCTCATATAGTTTCTACGACTCGGCTTATTTCCTTGAATTGGGTAACTTGCACTAAATACTATTTTTATCGAAGCCCGAGTGTTCCGCTATTGAAGAACCCATTCATAGGTGCATTAAATTACTTAGCTCTCTCACTACATGATATGTGAATTTATCAAGTTAATAAACTAGAAACATAAAACGGTAAAGCCATCAAAATAATTCTGAAGTCAGTTCAACACAGCCGCCACATTACAAAAGAGTAAGCCTGTACATGTATTATTTAAGGTTGCTATTTGTTCAAATGATATTTAAAGCATTGTAAAAGTAAATTTTACTAAAACCTAAATATTATAACACTGATAGCTATTTCCAATAAAATGAGGAAATATATTGGCAACCATAAGATCTGATAATTTGTAATAATTGTCAGCTTCTGCGTCTAATAATGTCCATTATATTTATTAGAATTTATAAAAATAAGAACATAAGTTATTATTATTTCCTATAGATTATATAGGCTATATTTCTAGCTAAATACTCCCTTTTGAGCCTCTTGAAACAAAATATAAGAGCGTTTTATAATATCAAAGACGTTCATAAGAATAAATTAAACTATTCAGCATTCTAGGTTTCTCATTCAGCAGCAAATTTATCAGAACTCTACAAATGTTGATTCATTCTTCTTTATGTTGATTTGTGAGTAAATGAAACACTTGAATCTTGTAGGAATGGAATTTTAAATCCTTAATCATCAATCTAACAGATCGACTTGACAGGTTTATCGCAGTACCATGCTTGACTATCAATCGTCTTGGACTACAGATGATTTAATCTAACACTCGAGCAATTTTTTTTTCTTCTCGAACATATCTTGGCTATCTGGTTGTTTTTCATCCTTAACAGATCCTTCTTCTCGTCATTTTGAAAACCAGAGAAGGATCGAGCTACTTGATAATTTATCTCTTCGGTTAAACTGTAGCCAAAAGTCTTGTTGAGTAGCAGGGATGGAGTCGGTTTTAATAAACAACTCTGCCGCAGGGATACGATCCTGCACACTCCAACATCCCTGTCTATCGGAAGCGCCTATAGTTATTGTTTTAAAACTATCAGCTACTTCTGACGAACCCCGTACACACAAGAATACATTTAAAATAAACACACAATACATACATCAAATTTATACAAAAAGATACATAAACTACATATCATCAATACAATATAATACCATACATACATACTTATTATACAATTATATTAGTCCAACTATACAAGGCTACAAATATACAATACATAAAATAACATTACAAACCGTACATACAATAATGCAATAACACCACAATCCATACATGCATAAATACATACAACATTCATACATGTATACAATAAAAACCACAATACAAAACAACACAATAGATAGTCAAATAAATACAATGCAATACATAAAACACAAAACATCAATACCATCATACACAAGTATACCATATAAGCGTTAATACTTATACAGAATATATCCACCCATTCATACAAGCTACACAAACATATATATCATATGCGATACATATGACAGTTCAAACCACACATAAAATAACACCACAAATCATAAACTCAATACTAGACCTACATTAATACATATAACATAGATACATGTATACAGTTAAATAATAATGCAATAGAAATACAAAATACATTCATAAAATACATAAAAGTTAATATATAAAATACAGATCAGTAATACAAGGCACACAATAGATATATACCATATATGCAATACATACAATAACACCACATACCATATCTAAAACACCAGAAATCCATTAATACATACAATGCACATACATGTATACAATACAGACAAAAATACAATACAAAGAAACCAACAGTGCATATATCAAATACATAAAGCAATACATATAATACGGACCATTAATATCACTACACATACACACATGTATAGCATACAAACATTAGTATTTAGCTCGGGAGCAGGCAAAGTGATAGACAACAAAGTGGCCGACACGAGAAGACAAAGTGGTGGACAGCCAACTGATAGACACGAAGAAACGACGTGGACCAAGTGATCGACACGAGCTGGACCATGTGATAGACAAGCTCATGTATAGGAGTACAAAGTGATAGACAACNGTAATGAGGTGGACTGGATATAACTAGCTCAAGATAGGGATAGGGTGTAATGAGGTGGACTGGATATAGCTAGCTCATGATAGGAATAGGGTGTAATGAGGTGGACTGGATATAACTAACTCAAAATAGGAATAGGTGGCGTAATTTTGTAGGTGTGGCAATGAACTTTCGAGTTCCTAATGCCATAGACTAAGTAAGATTTCTCATATGGGGAATAAAGCGTGGAGCAAAATAATAAAAATAAGTTTTCCAATAAACTACTCTTGTGTAAGGTTTCCTCAGAAAAACAAACGCATCTTTTTAATAATAATAAACACTTTTTGTGTAAAAGATTTAAAAATTTGCTTAAATTGTTTTTAAAATGTTACTAAATATTAAAAGTAGACCTAATTTTCAAAATATTTCAAATTTTCTAAAATTTGTTCAAGTACGTTACCCTTAAATTAATTGATTTTAAGAAATTAACCACGTGTATTATTATTATTTATCATGTAAAATAGTCCCTTGAACCAAATCCTTAGAACATTTACAAATATTTTATGTTAAAAAATATCGATAGTCAGTAGGCTAATTTATGCCCAAGCCAATTTCTCCACAAAAAATACTTATCCATTTGTATTGGTCATGTCAAAACAAACACCCCCTAGATATATATTTTTAACAAAATCCTTAAAGCCATTTTCGAAATTTGACATTTTCAAATTTAACTGTTCAATAAAATACCCCTAATTTAAGGGCTAGGATCAAAATAAAAAATGCTTCTTGAGGTTTAGCCATATAACATCTAAATATAAAGTTTTAACCATATCCATTAAACTATCTTTGATTTATATTCAGGGACAGACAGAATTGTAAAATCCTTTTTGGGGGACTGGGGGGGTGGTTAGGAAGTGCAAAATACGTCAAGATTCATCATAAGCTCTAGGCTTAAAATGTTCATGATTACAATACTTTCTCTTTTTTTAGTAAAATTTAAAAATAAGGCGTTTCAGTTTTCTATTGTTTGTAGTTCCTGTTAATGTAATTTATTATATCAAACTAAGATATAAATGACAAAATGGATACGGGAAATGAACCTGGGGCCTTGTACTTGGCGTGCCAAGTCCTTATCATCGAGTCACTCTGGTTCATTTTGTGTCAACGGCCATTTTTTAACTATTGATAAGTAAGTAACTGGTTAAAGTATCACAAACACAGCCGCGAGTCCTAATTGGCTTTCAGGCCGCCAACCAATTACTACCAATTGTAATGTATCATTAACTGATATCTGAATGCAAACAATAGGAACAGTGAAGATAATATTCCACACCAGACTATACTTAACAGGTGGAGAGTGGCCTTAAATAGGAGACCTACTGGTATGGCTCAGCATGGGCGCCCTTAGGCCTATCAATCTGAAATAATATTTAAGTTTTTTTGTTAATATCTATGAAAAAATAAAGTTGTGTATTTTGGATTTGATTGCAATTTGCTATCAAAAACTTCGAATCATCAATATTCGAGTTTACAGAGATAAAAATGATAGAATGAATATTTACTCCCATTCTCTCATCAACAACTCTATTTTTATTCTATTCTGTTCAATAAACTTGTGAAAAATATAATGTTTATTTTCAATGGGTTCAGCCACAACTAAATTTGTTTTTTGAAAAACATTTTAATTGTTAATAAGGAACGATTAAGATTAATAGTGATAGAATTCAATTTGTGGTAAAGTTGACAATCTGTGTTAATTTAACATGTAAAAAATAGATGTATGATATAATATAATAATAATATAGGCACTATACTTTGAATCATAAATGAAAATATTAAAAAGATTTTTAGTAATAATAATTACAAGTTATAATATATTATGATGATATTATATTATAAGATATTATAACTTGTAATTATTATTATTATTACCAAAAATATTTTTCATTTTTTCATCTATGATTCAAATTATAGTGCCTATATTATTATTATTATATTATATCATACATCTATTTTTTACATGTTAAATTAACACAGATTGTCAACTTTACCACAAATTGAATTCTATCACTATTAATCTTAATCGTTCCTTATTAACAATTAAAATGTTTTTCAAAAAACAAATTTAGTTGTGGCTGAACCCATTGAAAATAAACATTATATTTTTCACAAGTTTATTGAACAGAATAGAATAAAAATAGAGTTGTTGATGAGAGAATGGGAGTAAATATTCATTCTATCATTTTTATCTCTGTAAACTCGAATATTGATGATTCGAAGTTTTTGATAGCAAATTGCAATCAAATCCAAAATACACAACTTTATTTTTTCATAGATATTAACAAAAAAACTTAAATATTATTTCAGATTGATAGGCCTAAGGGCGCCCATGCTGAGCCATACCAGTAGGTCTCCTATTTAAGGCCACTCTCCACCTGTTAAGTATAGTCTGGTGTGGAATATTATCTTCACTGTTCCTATTGTTTGCATTCAGATATCAGTTAATGATACATTACAATTGGTAGTAATTGGTTGGCGGCCTGAAAGCCAATTAGGACTCGCGGCTGTGTTTGTGATACTTTAACCAGTTACTTACTTATCAATAGTTAAAAAATGGCCGTTGACACAAAATGAACCAGAGTGACTCGATGATAAGGACTTGGCACGCCAAGTACAAGGCCCCAGGTTCATTTCCCGTATCCATTTTGTAATTTATATCTTAGTTTGATATAATAAATTACATTAACAGGAACTACAAACAATAGAAAACTGAAACGCCTTATTTTTAAATTTTACTAAAAAAAGAGAAAGTATTGTAATCATGAACATTTTAAGCCTAGAGCTTATGATGAATCTTGACGTATTTTGCACTTCCTAACCACCCCCCCAGTCCCCCAAAAAGGATTTTACAATTCTGTCTGTCCCTGAATATAAATCAAAGATAGTTTAATGGATATGGTTAAAACTTTATATTTAGATGTTATATGGCTAAACCTCAAGAAGCATTTTTTATTTTGATCCTAGCCCTTAAATTAGGGGTATTTTATTGAACAGTTAAATTTGAAAATGTCAAATTTCGAAAATGGCTTTAAGGATTTTGTTAAAAATATATATCTAGGGGGTGTTTGTTTTGACATGACCAATACAAATGGATAAGTATATTTTGTGGAGAAATTGGCTTGGGCATAAATTAGCCTACTGACTATCGATATTTTTTAACATAAAATATTTGTAAATGTTCTAAGGATTTGGTTCAAGGGACTATTTTACATGATAAATAATAATAATACACGTGGTTAATTTCTTAAAATCAATTAATTTAAGGGTAACGTACTTGAACTAATTTTAGAAAATTTGAAATATTTTGAAAATTAGGTCTACTTTTAATATTTAGTAACATTTTAAAAACAATTTAAGCAAATTTTTAAATCTTTTACACAAAAAGTGTTTATTATTATTAAAAAGATGCGTTTGTTTTTCTGAGGAAACCTTACACAAGAGTAGTTTATTGGAAAACTTATTATTATTATTTTGCTCCACGCTTTATTCCCCATATGAGAAATCTTACTTAGTCTATGGCATTAGGAACTCGAAAGTTCATTGCCACACCTACAAAATTACGCCACCTATTCCTATTTTGAGTTAGTTATATCCAGTCCACCTCATTACACCCTATTCCTATCATGAGCTAGCTATATCCAGTCCACCTCATTACACCCTATCCCTATCTTGAGCTAGTTATATCCAGTCCACCTCATTACACCCTATCCCTATCTTGAGCTAGTTATATCCAGTCCACCTCATTACACCCTATCCCTATCATGAACTAGTTATATACAGTCCATCTGATTACACCCTATTCTTATCATGAGCTAGTTCTATCCAGTCCACCTCATTACACCCTATCCCTATCATGAGCTAGTTATATCCAGTCCATTTAATTACACCCTATCCCTATCATGAGCTAGTTATATCCCATCCACCGTAATCTAGGGGACTTGATTATACTAACAATGTCTTATGAAAAGCACAGTGTATGTAACTCATAATTATGTAACCTTCTCCACTCCCCCATTAGCTTCATTCCTTTTTGGACCAAATATCATCCTAGCACCCTGTTTTCGATAACCCTAAATTTGTTTGCGTCATGTAAGGTAAGAGACCACGTTTTACACCCATAGAGAGCAACCGGTAAAATTATTGTTTTGTATGGTCTGAAATCCTTGAAATCAGGCGATGTCAACAACTTACTGACCGAGTAGTAAGAAGCATTTCCCGACTGTATTATTTTCCTGTTTTCCAATCTAGTATAGTTATTGATAGTTAAAATTGTTCCTGAATATTTAAACTCATTAACATTGTCAAATGATATGATAAATCTAGAACGATTTATTTAAAAGTAAGAAATAAAATATATTTGATTACATATAAAATAATTATTTTCCCTCGCGCGCTAATTGCAATCAATTTCAGCACCCATTTGATCAAACACGCCATGTGCTCAAACCGGGTCTGGTACCAGGGGCAAAGTGTGGGCCCCCTTTGTTTGTAATATTACACTTTAGTGGGGGCAAAGCCTTATTGGTCTAGGGACTCAAATAATTTATAGAGGCATCCAAATTTAAAAAAAAATTATTGGGAGAAGATAATTCTAAATATATTCTAGGGGCTCTCAAATCTAAAAGGGCTTATGGGGAAGGACCACTCCAAATAGCTTATAGAGGAGTCAAATTTTTTTTAAAATTTCCAAATGAAGGTGATTGTAAATATTTTCTAGACATGTGACCGGAATTATTTAGAGTTTGATACAAAACCATCTTTCAGCTTCATTTTCGATAATTTTAGAGGGGAGTGAGATAAATCTAAAGGAGGGCAAGTTTATTCCAATCAGCGAGGGACAAGATCTTTCCGGATTGTTAGTGCTCCCCACCCTCCTATTTCTACACCATTTATTGACTTTGTTTTGTAGATTTTTTAAAAGAAAGAAAGAAAGTGCACTAAAATAATGCGTAGCTTACCTGAACACTGAAATGATACGCACATGACGAAGTATTTAAATTGAACTTTATTTACTTCCTGACTTTCTTTATGTGTCAAATTTAGTTTCAGTTGAAAAAATAAAAGACCACGTGAAATTTCCAAACACTTGAAACTAAGGACAAAACTGGACTAAACCAATGACATAATTGTGACAAAGGTATCCGAAGGTAAACTCATCTGTTGTGCTTGTTACACAACATTTCTGAAGTATCGATAGGCATTTTATCTTAAAATGTCAATTTTATTATTTTTTACTCTACAATTAATTTAATTTGTGTATCAGAATCTGGCCCCTAGAGCTCCTGGACTCGGTACCATGGTACCACTTGTGGTGGGTAGACTACAGATTACCACGTGAAAACAGCAAGGGTCAGTACAGTAAATCTCAGTAGCTGACCACATAGGCAGAAGATCATCATTTAAAAGCCTGTTGTAAAGTCGGCAGCTCGCACCGTGTAAACAGGGCCTAGACTGGATTGCTGGTAGCTCACACCATGTAAACAGGGCCTAGACTGGATTGCTGGTAGCTCGCACCATGTAAACAGGGCCTAGACTGAATTGCCGGTAGTTCACACCATGTAAACAGGGCCTAGAGTGGATTGCTGGTAGTTCGCACCATGTAAATAGGGCCTGGACTGGATTGCTGGTAGCTCGTACCATGTAAACAGGGCCTAAACTGGATTGCCGGTAGCTCGCACCGTGTAAACAGGTCCTAGACTGGATTGCTGGTAGTTCGCACCATGTAAACCGGGACTAGACTGAATTGCTGGTAGTTCGCACCGTTTAAACAGGGAGTAGAATGGATTGCCAATGACGAGGAGATCACGTTAGAATACTGGTTGAATTTTCTGAGAGTGGTTATTCCTCAATTGGTTTCCACTCTCTACCCATACAAATCTGGAAACATGTCTTCTAAGACCTAACATCCTCATCCTTACCCCATTATCAAAATAAGTACATAAACTTATAAGCAAAAGGGGTAGTACAACTCAGAGCTTAAAAAAAACAATCAAACACATTTTACTGAGATTCAATCAATGGGTGTTATAAAAACCAATTAAAAATATATTTAGACTAATGTATAGAGTCATAACACCCTTTTCATTCATAAAAAAAAAGGTCAAATTTGCCTAAAACTAAAGGTGTTAGACTCAATATTGATTTAGTTTAGAAAATTCTTTATTTCACTAATCAAACAAAAGTGCTTGGCGCAATTATGTTTGGTTTTTTCTTATTTTCTCTCGTGTCTAATTAACAACTAAGAAGGAAATTGATATAAAATATAAAATTATAATAACATACTAAACACCCAACACGTTTAATATATTAATTATATTTCCTGTATAAGTTTCTCATCACAACACCACATGTATATTTGGCCTGCTAGGTGGTGTTGATGGGAAATTTACTTTTATTTATATGGAAGGAAAGTGGGAAACCATTTAATAAGAACTGCTCATTAAAACCTTACCTCCCTGTCACTGCCAAACCAGACTACACATAATATCACCTCTGAGATAACTGCAGGTCTATGAAGATAATACAGTACACTAGAGTCACGACTATCCGGCCCTCCGTATTATCCGGCCTGTTCTCTGTGTTAACATATGAGTTTTAAAATAAACAAACTGGTACATACCCATTAGCAGAGCCCTGCGTTTGTGGAGATCGCGATAATTCGCGAATATTAGATATGGCATTTTTTCTTTCAGATGTTCAAATTTCAGGTTACCCTGATTGCAAATATATGCTCAGAATTGTTGCGATAATTCCCGAAATCGGCGTTTTAGCGCGATATTCGCGATTTTAAACGATGTCTGCGATAATCGCGATTTAGTTGCGATTTTCGGCATTCGGCATGTTGCAGTTTGGTGATGTTGAGTAGTTATTTTGTATTTTTCTAGCCTAAATTGAGATTTAAAAATATAGTCACAATTTTTATGAAGTAACAAGATGATTTTTGTGTAATATTTTGTCTTTGTGACTTGTACATACTTTTCCCAGACCAGCTGCCGCTAAATCTTACTTTTTTAATAAGTTGACAGCACATTTTTTTGCGGACTAGTGCTTTTTACCGTTTTGTACAAACAAAATGTAATTTTTGGTTTTCACTTCAATATGTTTAGTTGACCTGTTTCAAACATTGTCCTGGAAGTCTAGTTTTAACCCAACAAAGTCACCTTAATCACGAAAGTTTGGTAAAAACCACTTTTTTTTAACGCTTTTGTCTTAATTCGATAGTTTCGTCGCAAAAATAGGATTTTTGTAATTCACCTCTAATTCACCGCTTTTGGGAAACTTAAAAACGAAATTGGGCTTTTTTATTCACCATAAAAGCAGGGCTCTGCCCATTAGTAATTAATGAATAATCGATCGCAAACACCTTACAACTGTTACAATGTAGATTGCAAATCATGATTCCTGTGGATGTGGTTGGCGTATAATACATTACTATTGCAGTAAGTGGGTGTAGATAGCAGCACTGTTTTGATTTGGCTGGAAACAGAAGCTGTGTTATGGGAGGTGTAGATAGCATCACTGTTTTGATTTGGCTGGAAACAGAAGCTGTGTTATGGGAGGTGTAGATAGCATCACTGTTTTGATTTGGCTGGAAACAGAAGCTGTGTCAAGGGAGGTGTGCGTGAGGCGTAGCTATCTATATGAGGCAAACTCATGCTGAAAATTATTTACATTCGGATTCCGTATAATCCATATTTCCCTTATCCGAAACAGAATTTATCCACTTAAGTTGGATAATCGCGACTCAGTGTATTTTTCTTCGCTATCTAAATGTTGATTGGTTCTAGGAACACAAAGAAAATAATTGTATAATAATTGTTGGTTGGTACTCTTTTTTTAGAATTTTAGGCATGAAAATTCAAATATAAATTAAGTTTGATAGTTAATAAAAGTAGGCTATGTATAGTCCCATAACTTATTCTCATTAAAATTGACATTATTGACCACTATTCACATTTAAAAGGAAAGTAATCAACTTGACGGAAAGATCCAAACTAGTTTTATTTCGCGTGTTTAAAATACATTTTAAAAATGCTAAAATTCACTTTAAAAATATTTTTATATTAATTTTAAAATGCTAGGCAAAATTTCGTGAAAACCCGTATCACGATATTTCGGCGTACCAACAATAGGTGAATAGTCGATGACACACAAATATTTTTCATCGGAATCGGTGAACAGTCTATTCTAGAAACATTACATTTTAACACAACTATGACATTTCTTTTCGAAATAAAGGGTTTATTAATTTGTCCTAATTTATTCACATGCTTTTGTGGATAAAATGTTAATTTACTCATATAATAATAACAAACACCATGGAATATAGTAATACAAGAAACATTAGGTCAAATAATTAAATGTTGATAGTTAACGATATACTAGGCCTACTTATAAAAATAATTCATTAATTATTATAATTACATAACCATTCATGCAAACTAAGTACTTAATTAATTTATTGTCAACTTCAGTGGTCTTGACGTAAAGTGCTCGCCTCAGATCCCGATGTCCGTGGGTTCAGCTCAGCCGTGGTCGACGGATTTTTCTTGAGTGGTACAAATTAATCCTTAGCACAACTCCCTTCGGAGCGAAAGTAAAGTCCCATGTCTATTGCGACAGGTAAGAGAACACTGGAAGGAATTTGAAAATACCTTTCCTGGTAAAATTGGTAATCCATATCACTCTCGCTAATAGAAATTCTCATGTAGGCCTACTGTTATAATCAGTCGGTTCAGAAAGTGCACGTTAAATACCTCAACTAAACATAGTTTTCACAATATAACAATGAAACAAAAAAATTAATGCAATTGATACTTTCATGATAATAAGTAAAAAATACTAAAACCGAACCGTGCCACTTTATGACTGTGAGGGAGTAAGAAGGATCTTCTGTCAACACCGACAAGCCAGCGTTGCAAAATGTAACGTATTTTGAGGGGAGATTGACCACGTGAATACAAGAGAATGACAACGTTGTTTCCCAGTAGTTGTTCGGTGTAGAAGAGTTTGTTCGCGTGCGTGTATTTATGAGATTCCATATTTCCCTGGAGGTAATCTCCGGATCATGATCCAAGAAGGATCAATCACATCCTCGCGGTGAGTAGTCGTGAGGCTCAAATGATCTTGACACATCATCAATGGTTCCGTGATGACTGTTTGTTGAAACAAGGAGAGTTGGATTCAGTCTTCAGATCGGAGAGAGGAAACCAAAATGTCTCCGAGGCGTTGTTTTGTGAACACACTTTCATGTGGTGCAGTGAACATATTGTATGTAATCTTACCAGATTCCTCGTCACGAGACTCGTGGGGCAGTTGCAAGCAAGACTTCATGTCTGGAGAGAGTACACTTTATGGTGATCTGGTTTTCTCCAGGCACGTACCTACGATTCAAATTTGGAGGAGAGGAACAAAGCTGTGAATCGTGGTCTCTTACCTTGCATGGTGTTTCTAAAATCAGGGTGCTTAGGATGATATTTGGTCAAGCAAGGAATGAGGCTACTGGGAAGTGAAGGAGGTTACATAATGATTAGTTACACACTCTGTACTCATCACAATACATTGCTAGGATAATAAAGTCTCGCAGATTACGGTGAGCATGTCATGCAGCGTGAATAGGAGAATCTATAACCTTGTTCAGGGTATTGAATGGCAAACTCGATGGGAGGAGAACATTAGGATGGACCTGAAAGAGATAGTTTGTAATGAGATAGACTGGATAGAACTAGTTCAAGATAGGGATAGGGTGTCATGAGAGGAACTGAATATAGCTAGCTCAAAATAGGGATAGGTTGTAATGAAGTGGACTGGATAGAACTAACTCAAGATAGGGATAGGGTGTCATGAGGGGAACTGGATGGAACTAGCTCAAGATTGGGATATGGTGTCATGAGGGGAACTGGATAGAGCTAGCTCAAGATAGGGATAGAGTGTCATGAGGGGAACTGGATGGAACTAGCTCAGCATAAGGATAGAGTGTCATGAGGGGAACTGGATGGAACTAGCTCAGCATAAGGATAGAGTGTCATGAGGGGAACTGGATAGAACTATCTCAAGATAGAAATAGGTGGTGTACTTTAATAAGTGTGGCAATGAACTCTCGAATTCATAATTCCATTGAGTAAGTATGTCCCTAATAGAATGGAGAGTTGACATGTAAGTCAATAGATCTCGAAGAGCCAATTAATAACGTCTCAATAGTAGTGAATTTTAAAATTGAAGCCCGGGAAATGTGAAAACTCGAAATATATACAACTAATATAGAACAATACTTTTCGATTTCTTGCAAAATCGAAATCTGGCATGCACTTAAATAAACCATGTAAGATAATCAAATAAATCTTAACATTTCAAAATGGGACTGGGGAACCAAAAAAATGGTGGAGGAGGTGGGCGTTAGTATTCTAAAATCTTTCCAAAATTATTATAAAATATCCTTTTTGGCATAGAAGAAAATTAAAATTTGCCAAGTATGTAAAAGAACCACCCCAAAATAACCATAAAAAGTTGAAAGTTTGGAAATTAAAATAAGGTGGCGGGAAGTGGCTAAAATAAATAAATTTTCTGATTAGGTAGAAAATACCTAAAAATAAATAAATAAATAAACTAAAGATTATTTTAAAGGTGATATATAAGTGTTGAGATAGTAAAGATAAAAATCTAAGTAGAACTTAGCTCCTATGTTACAGTGACATACCAATTAAAATAAACAAATTCTGACGTCATAGCTTGGTGAACTATGATGTTCTTTGAAAACTCATGATTCTTATTATTCAATAATTTAATTTTGTAATTGAGTAAATCATTTATTTAGGCTTTTTGATGAACTGTAATAGTCTTTTTCCAATATATTTCTGTAATGATGTCTAATAATTCATTTATCTTATTTCATGATCGTGCTTAAGTAAAGATAGAGTTGTTAATAGATTGCGTTTGTTTGTGCACTCAGATTGTGAACAAAGTAATTATTTGTCCAAAATACTTCATTTATTTTAATTCATTAATTACCATGAATGTTTTGTTATTGCTATCGTTCGCTTAGGATTATATAACGAGGAATTATCAAATGTTGGCAGCCGGATGTTGAACGTTCTAGTTTGAAATAGTTTTGGTACTGCTTAGCCGCGCCAGTAACGGACCAAACAGATAGTATATGTGTGATATATCATCTTAAATTCATGATATTCTGGTGGGAGTAATTGTATTTTAGGAGACTTCGTGTATCAGATACAAACCTACATCATTCAGTGTGTGAACGTAACATCCCCACCACTCGGAGTGTTGTATTCATTCTTGTAAATTATGTGTTTTATAGAAATTCTTCCTTCGAGGACTATGATATTTATTAAAATATTGCCCCCATGATAGACTACCAAACTCATTCAATTCTGACAGCGTGCGATGACTTCGCCATCTTAGAGCAAATCCGATTCTAAAATGTATTTGATGTTATGTTTTTATGTACAGTATATACGTTGTTTGATTAATGCATGAAAATAATAACCAGCCAACAATTCTAGAAACCACAGGATATTTAGGAAGCTAAAATTTTGCAGGCAAGTAGCCCCAAGCCCAAAAGGGTTAAAGAATATTTTGTGACGAAAGCTTCCCAAGGGGCCCCATAGAATGGGAGTTCCATTAAAACAAAGTCAAAATACTCTCGAAGCCCAGTAAACCTGGGGAGCTGAAATTTTGCAGGTTGGTGGCCCCAAACTAAAGATTGGTTCAGAAATACTCGGTGAGAGAAAATTCACATGGTGCCCCTGAAAAACTAAAAATTATATAAACAAATGTTGTTTATAATTAAATATTAAATCGAGGAATAGTTCTACACATTTATTTGAGTAAATATTAATCTACTATACAATCTTTATATGAAATGCAACTTTCAGATTTCGAGGATCACTAAGAATTATTCCCATTCACAGCCCTTGTCCAACAAATGCCAATGGGACAATTTACACGACCAGAAATGAAGACATTTATTTTAAAACGGGTATTATGCTAGTTTGTTAAAAATTATAATATCTAATATTCTAATAACTATCTCATATGATTTTATATGTGAATAATCTATACAAGCCTTGTCTAACATTTTATTACTTGTCTGATTTGCTTTTGTTCAGTACAAGTCTCACTTATTGAAGTTTTTATCAGCTATTATAAAACCTGTCGTATATATCTCTATGTGTCACAAAAAGTGAACTAACTGGTTCCATTAGTGTAGTGGTCAGTTCACCTGGATAGTAGTCTATCAGTCCCGGGTTCGATTCTCAACTGGTGCCTTTTGTATTTTTCCCAAAACGGGAATCACTCCAACGGTCACCAGGATTTGTTTGATTAGTCTTAAGGTAGGCTTAAATGTTCGCACTGGATCCACACACTCATACTCACTGTCACCATCATACTCACTATCACCATCACCTCATCTCATTGGGACATGGAAAGAGCCTGGATAGGATGTACTATTCAGTACAATCGGATGTCCTCTGGACAACAGTATATTAGTACTGGCTAATATTTCCACAAACTAGTTAACCAGAGCTGTAGCCCAGACGTGCAATATTATATTATTATTTTAACTAGTACTCTAATAGCCGCTATAATAATTTGATGTGTTTTTCATTTATTAAAATATGTATTATCCTCTGATCTTACACGTGGATGATTGTTTCATATTTATATGGGTCAAAGAATCGTTGTAAGACGATCTTTACAAACATCAAGGTCATTCTATTGAGATTTTCCTCCTCTGTATGAATGTTCTATATGACTTTCTCTCGCTCGGATCTATCAATTCCATTCTCCCTCCCCCATAATCATTCATTATCATCATCCTCCAAACCCATCCAGCCCATTAATGCGTTAATGATACACATCGTTCATTTAAATTACTCCCATATGTTTTGTTTTTATGGCAGAGATGAGCCTTACTCTTACAAATTATGTGAAATTTGCCCTTACGCACTAATTCAAGCTACATGGTGCTAAAACTTATTAATATAGGACACCTAGCCTATTGACCCTTGCATTTATAGGCATATAGGCTGGGAATTTGGATCCTAATGGGGTGGGTTTAAATTTATAGATTATGACTTGCAAGATTGGATTTGTGCTACAAAATGTTAAACTAACTTGGTATTTCTTTAGGCTTGGAGATTTAGTTTAAAGTTAGTACAGTTCAGAAGATAGCTTTATATATATATATATATAATTATAAACCATATCTTGCTGCTATAAAAGTAAATTCTCAATCTCAAACTTTGCACCACGCTTCTTTCCTATTACAGTAAAATACCAATCCCTTTAATAAGTTTACCTATGGTTAAACCTATAATGTATATTTAAATACAACATAATACATATTAACAATTAATTACTTAAAGCTAGTGCAACATGTTGCTGGAAGTTTAACTGTGGCTAAAAACATTATTTATATGGTTCAGATACTATTTTTCTAAGTTATATTAATAATTATACTTTATTAAGTGATGTCTGAATTAATTTGTAAGACTCATTCCTATCCATCGCCATTATTATTATACAGCTATTCTCTATTTGTTGTCTTTTGAACCCGGTGGGGTGGGATATTTAACGTCAAGAAAGAGATAAGGAGAACAATAATTAAAGTCATATGAAGAAGGAGAGAGCGCACAGAGGAAATAAATAGGTTAACCTTGAATTATGTCAGGTATAAAATGTAAGTTGGTCAGATATACAAATAAAAGAATCAAAATAATGTTTATGGGGAGAGAACAGAGAGGACACGT
>CABFWB010005921.1:0-33339 GCA_902151455.1 Timema bartmani | reverse complement strand
CCCCCCCCCCCCCTCAATTTTACTTTCTCATCTGTGTAGATCTCTGAACATTCCAAAACTACTGTAGGGAGAGCTCTAGCCCCCCCCAAGCCCGTCCGTGGGTACGCTACTGCTTACTTTAAGATAAACGACTAATGAATATCTAAGTATGAGTCTTCTATGATCAGCTCATCAGGTATCAGCTCATTTATCAAAGCATGCAATCGCTGGGTGGCATGTCCACTAATTAATTATTTACCACGATGAGAACTGGAATCTAAATTGAATAGAACATGACAAAACATGTCACATTCATTGACCTATTTAAATTTCAAAGTAGCTTACAGTCAAACCAGTCTACCTATAATATACAAAATAGTTAAAGGCATTAAGAACTAGGCCTACCTTATAAACAAAATTTAACACAAAGATAACCAGACCCGTTGTGTAGCGGTCAGTGCACCTGTCTGCTGTCCCTGGTTCGATTCCTGGCCGGTAGCTTGGGTATTTTTCCCTTTGAGGGGAATAATCCCAATGGTCAACAGGGTCTGGTTAATTTGGCTTAAGTTAGGTTAAAACTCACACTGGCTCCACAACATCATAACAATCATCACATAACCTCATCGCGAGTTCGGCGTGTAGACAACCTCCATAGCTGTACCCTGGGAAATGCTCTGTGCCACCAGAGCGGCTAATAATCTACACGTAGGGCGACCGAACCTGGATGCCATGTCCCTCTCGTTCATAAATACTAATAGAAAAAAAATATTAGTTTAGCTTGAACAAACTACAATTTTTTTTTTTCCAAACAAAGTTTGTTTGTGTTAAATTAATTCACAATATCTTACACAAAATTTGTGTGAATTCACTCAAACAATAAGTGCTAAGAGAATTTTTGTCGCCATGTCTCACCACTCTTAGGGCTATACTAATCACACATGTGTTAGGCTGGATTTATATTCATGCATAACCAGGCTCGTTTATATATATATATGTGTTGGAGTGGGGGCGGCAGCGGTGACAGCAAACAAAAACTTGATTAAAGAGGTATATTTTATTCCCAGCACCATCATACACAGAAAATATTTCAAAACAAAATAGTTATCACGGTGTGGTGCTTATTTTGCTAAACATGTGATAACTTCTTGTGGGTCAATATCCATTTCACTAGACACTACAACTAATCCCGTAAACCGGACTCTAGCCTCCTTAGCGTCGAATAACAGTGTTCCAGAGATACTGTTGAAATAGGAAGTTTTTGAAAAAATGGCAAGGAGTATTTTTAAATAAAGTAAGAAATTCTCATATCATTCAGGGACAGGTGCACACTAATGTTTTACACTTTACACTTTATTTGTACCTCTTTCTCCAGTGGTATTATTTTAAGCCCACATTTTTATTTCGATGAGTGTAAGGGGGTTAGGGTACGGCCAGACTGGGCGAGCGAGCGACTAAAGAATAAAATAGAACACATTGGTTGTACTGAGAGGTGGCCAGACTGAAGCGCATGAGCGAGTGCATGCGCTTGAAGATAGAACTGGTTCTATTCATCAAGCACGTGCGCTCAAGCTGGAACAGTCTGGTTTACAGGCGCTAGGCAATATTATTATATGTTGGTTCATTTTATTACTATTGATAGGTTTAGTACACTTGCTACTAACGGCCTAATTTAATTGGTAAGGCCATATATATGTAAAAGTGATATGTTAAAATATTTCCAATATTATAATCAAATTAGGCCTTCGCAAATAAGAATCACCATTAGGGTGGAGGGAGGATGAGGAAAACCACAACAATAAATCACTTGTCAAAAACCACCCTCGGTTCACTGAGCCAAGATTTCGAAACTTTGCCTTATCGTCAACAACTATCGAGAGCTATCTGCTAATCACGTGCTTGCTTGCACTCTTGTCAGTCTGGCCAGACCCTTGTCCTGTAAAAAAAAACCCTCCTAAATACAGTCCTGTGTATAGTGCATAACTAGTAGGTTGATAATAGTGCATAAAATCTGACACTTTAGCTCAGTCAGTAGTGTGTCTGTCAGCTGAGTTAAGGGTCCCGGGTTTGATTCCTGGCATGGCCAAAACATGTATCATTGGTGAAATGTGATGAATTAACAGCCAGGGACTGGCTGTTGTGTCAGTGCTAGATTTAAATTAGTTTATAAGTCGTGTGCTGATATAATCAGTCAGTTCAGAAAACGCATGTTAAACACCTTAAAATGAATTTTAAAAAAGTGCATAGGGTGAAGTGCACAATTGATAAGAAAAATACAATAGTTTATAATTACAGATAGTCTCAATTAAATCGATTATCTTTTATTTATATGAAATGGTCTGACCTCTTTGCACTACTAGATAAGGTATTAAAAAATAGTTCAATAAAGAGTCCACTTGAAAAACCCCCTTAGCTAAAGTGAAATTAATCTTATTTAAGTTCTGCCTGTACTATTGAATCAAATGATTTTTATTTGGTCCCAATTTTACTATCGTCATGAAAATTATGGTATGAACCCATTTCTTAGAAACAGAATCAAAACTGTAATATTTCCCCTTTATTTCAATCATAGAAATTGATTATGAAACAGAAAATTCAGTAATAACAAGTATCGCTACCAAAAGGCATTTTAAACATGAACACTGAAGATAATTTTCGCCTGCTGTGTAAACTGGCGTTTAAATGGCTTGCGCTGCTTCTCATATTCTCATTGGTTGATATAAGGGTCGTATATTCTTAAGTCTATACATCACGCAAAAAGAAAAAGTTAAATCAACTATATGCATTGTGCACTATTTATTATTTATAAATTATAAATGCCATCAATCACTTGCTTCAGTGACCTAAAAATCTAAGGTGTCACTTGTGTTACACTGGCCTGATAATGATGGGAAGATCAGGGTTCAAAACCTGGTTGGGTCTTCTGAAGGTGGTTTTCCCTAAATGGTTTCCCACTCTTTCATGCAAATGTGGGTAGGTTACTTCTAAAATGCTTCCTTCCTCATTCCTACCCCATTAGAGTATTATCATATATGTTTATAGTCGGAAAAGGTAGTAAGATGCGGTGATAAAAAAAAACACCTCGGTACATCTGACCAGGATTCGAACCATGATCTCCCCTTCATTGGCAATCCAGTCCATTGCGGGTGTGACACTTTAGATTTTTCAAGAGCTTTAGTGGGTCACAAAGATGTTTAAAGAAAAGTAGCCTAAGTATGAATAATTTTTTTTTCAAGTTAAATAATTGTTTTTCAAAGTTTAAACTATTTTTTAAGCAGCGTCAAAACTACTGAATACTATTAGCAATTTCAAAAGTTTTCCAAGATTTGCCACATATCACCGCAGGCACATGTTCTGGAGTGAGGTTATTGTTTAGAATAAAAGAGTAGTTATTTTCATAAGAATTTTTTTTCTTCTTCACAATCTTACAATCAATTTTTGATACTTTGATTTTTTTAAATACAGTTAAAAACAACATTCCACTTTCCATATTTACAAACAATTTGATACAATATTTAAATACATGTTAAATCTTACAGGATACATGCAATATGCATTACAAATATAATTTCACTGGTTCTTTCATGCACATATTTTAATAATCATAATAATATTATTACAAGGCTTTACCCGGGGTTAAATTTCAGAGGGTGGTGCAGAAAATGAATAATGAATACCTCTAGGTGATAGTTGGAGTTTTTGTAATTTGTTTTACTATCCAAAGGCATGGGTTTAAATAATGTTATATATGAATTTTTAATAAAAATTTTGAATAAAAATTCGCTCAAAATGTACTAAATATAAAATTACTTTTTGGTTTGTGAAATAGAATCTTGATAAATTGTTTATGATTTAAAAAAAGCTATTTCGAAAACAGGAGTTAATTTGATGAGATAATACACTATTTATAAATGAGCTAATTAGTTCTCAAATGTATACTCCTACTAAACTTTACAGAAATTAACGTTTGTAAGCACTTTTTGTCCTACAGGTAGATATTAATAATTGTTTATAATATTCTTCTTTGTTTTAATTTCGTGGTTAAGACCAGTTATGGTAACTTGGCAGGTTGAAGCTATTTAGATTTGACGTGGTGGCAATATTTATATCTGGTAACCACCATGACTACATGATACAAATATTTTTTGTCAAATTTCGGCGATGGTTTAAAACCCAAAACTATCCCTCCCCTTGCCCCCTTTACGGATACAGCCCTGTATTACACAATGTAAAGATTATATAATAAATTGTGTAGGTACATATTAAATGTATAAAGATATTCACCAATTTTTGAAACAAGCAAAAATGTACAGTACAATATAAAGTTGAAGGGGGTCTCAGTTACTTTTTAGTTATTTTCTTTTAACTATTTTTTTGACCAACGCTTGTACAAACTTTTTTTTTTTTTTAACTGGTAACTTACTTAGTACAACGGTAAAGTAACGGTACTGTACATAATAAGTAATTTGTGAAAAATTACTTATTAGAATTGTTATTAGGTGAATCATTATTACAGTTTAACATTAATGATGATTTATTAAAGCCATTTGTGCTTTAATACATTGTCAATCGCGTTTCAGAATATTACACTATAAAACTAAACTAAGAAGTTTGCGTGTTATAATTGTTAAAATTAAGTGATTAATAAAATGAGTGACAAAGTTAATACAAGATTTACAAAACGCATTAGTTTATAGTAAAAAAAAGTATTAGGAAGTAATAAAAAATGATGGTAAAATATTTTTCTAATATAAGGCACAGTTCATCCTGGAGAGAAATAAGCATTGTATTTTTTAATGTCTTATAAATAAAAGAAATTGAAATAAAATACATTTTACTTATATTAGATACAAAAACCAAAGTTTATCAATAAACACATATATGTTTAAAAAAATAAAGGCTCCAATTCATGGTTATACTATAGTGTAAGCACTTTGATATGTTTGAAAAAAATACGAGTTTTCAGAATAACCCATTGACAGAGTTATTTCTTAACAATTTACAAGATAATAAGCATTGATAAATTTCAGTGGAAGTTCTGTACGAACGAGAGTATGTTCGTTTTAAACTCTCCATTTGACATTAAAATTAAGTTCTTGAAACAAAACCTATAAAATAGCTCATTTAATCCTCTAACAATGAGATACTATACAAAGAGAATATTTAAAATAAATATAGATTTTCTCGGTGCGGCCATTAGTTACACTAAAAAATGACACCTGACCTGAGAAACAAACTCTGGACACTCGCCTTAGCCCACCAATGTTCTATAAATGAGCTATCCAGCTTTGTCTCATGTTTAGGGTCTTGAGATGAACCTGGATAGCTTAATGGTAGAGCATTGGAGAGTTAACATATTATGTTTTCATGAACTTCAGTCCTCCATACCAAATATCAATTTCAACGTATTGTTGTTAGTAAATAGTTATCTAATTTACCAAAGTTAAAAGCTAAGTTTGCAGTGTAGAAAATAAAACCAGTAAATATCTTCCACTAAGGGCCGGTCTTATGACTCCTGGATAAATACTAATCTGGCCAATACATATTTTTTTCTGATCGATAAGTTAAAAGTGCGTCTTATGACTGCCACATAAAATGTATTTATCAATCACATTTTTATCCGGAGGTTTAAGTACCCAATAACTTTTAAATGAAAGTTAAAATGGGCGTTGCCATAGTGATGCGTTGTTTTTCATGATGTTTAGCCTAAAATCTTGGTTCATGTGTATAGTAGGCACAGGCTTAGGTTCTAACTTATAAAGTTAGAATGATCATACTTAGCACCGTGTCTTACTATCCGTTCGGGTTATACGCTTATAAAGTTAGAACATTTAATTCACACTTTTATAAAAACTGACAAGCTATTTGTAGAGTTATAGTTATATAAGAACAAATTATTTAAATGCGAGTACAATAAATGAAATTTTGTAAACGTTGTACCGAACTATTGACCACATTTTGGCAGACACCGAAATTAGTACTTGCAAGACATATTAGCTTTTGTGCCCACATAACACCATCTGTTTGCACGCACTCATTTAGCCGCCATTATTTAACAAATGTTAAACGTTGTAGCTACTAGCCAGGTTGTACGCATGCTCGCACCAGTAAAAACAGTTCCAAACTTGCGTTTTATGCATAAAAATATATTTATCCTATAGATAACAATCCAGCAAATAAATTCAGTTCATAGTACTCGTAAAATATTAAAGTGTCTGATAACCTTTATCTGGTGACTAACTTTAAACTCCCGATAGCAATATTTATCCGGTAGTCATAAGACCAGCCCTAAGTTACTTCACTTATACAATATTATATGCGAAATTATGAAAACTTAAGCAAAAAATTGAAGATGTTTACATGCGAGATGATGTAATTTTTATTTTTTAAATACTCATATCTTTCATATTAATAAAATTACATAGTGATCAAAATATTACACAAAATAAATTATGTATTAATAATCTACCAAACTGTAAGCATAGTAACATTCTGTTAGATGAAAAAAAAAGCTATACAAAATTTTGGTAAGTTTATTTTGTGTAAACTATTATTTCAATTCAAACACAACTTTTCAGTCTCATTTAGAACACAATCTAACCTAAGTGTGTATGATACTTAAAACCCCTTGACATGTGACTTAAGGCAGAACCATTTGGCCGAAAGTAAATCGTAAATATATTAGAAACTCGGCCATTTGAATTGCGGATCTTTAATTTTGTAAATTTTCACTAATTGGGATGTAGATAATTTGGACATTATATAATATGATATGGAAATAGTAAATTTTATATGATACAATTTGTGGAAATAGAAGTGATTTTTTGTTACAAAGCCAGAATAAGGCCTACATCTTGTTACAAAAAATAGTTTGATATTTTATGGTTGCTTGCAGGCAAGTCCATCTTCCTTTCAACAGCTACTTTGGAGCTATTGTACTGAATTTTGCAGAACATTATTTTAATAGGAGCTTTTCAGTTGATAAATAGTTTAATTTTTTTTAGTTGAAAGGATAAAGTGGAATTTCAGATAAACACAATTCGGATGAACAGGTTTCTAGTGAAGTTGTAAACTGCATCTACACTGGAAGAAAGAATACAGCCTTAATTTGCTACAGCTTGACTAGTGGTATCGCTTGAAGCAAATAACAAATGACGCCGGAATAATTCACCTAGTTAATTAATTTGTAAGGGGGCCAAACAGGCGAGTAATTGTCGCTCCGTATATGGGGGAAGGAACATCTTCAAAGACGTTTTGCTGCCTGAATCCTCCAGGATCCATTTGAAGAGCTAGAAATACTTTTGTGAAGTGGCTTCACGGTATGATAAAATGTAATAGAGTGATATCCGTACTGGTATTTTAATATATTTTTATAGGTTTTAAACTAAACATATGGTCAGATGTAAAGACATTTCACTTTACCGTCTCGCCGTATTCAGAGATTTTTTGTAGCAGGCGTTATTTACTGTCACACTTCAAGCAACACTGCTTGTTTGGCCTATAATCTTAAATAAATCCACAATAGTCTTTATGTTACAATGAATATCAACTCTGAAAGCACCTCGGGTCTCACGGAAAAAAAGCTGTATCTTCGCTCTCTCTCTCGGTTAGCTGTTGCCAAATCTCATTGCTTTCAGTTGTGTTGGAAGGTTGTTTGCTGGCAGTATGAAGGAATTACTGGCAACAATGATGAACCAACATTGCGAAATTAGTCTAAAATTGAAGGGAAGATCGACCGCAAGAAAACAAAAGAATGACAACGCTGTTTCCACCCATAGTAGTCATACAGTTCCCTCCGAGATGATATTCAGTGTAGCCTGATATTGAAATATATTACGGTAAATGCAGTGTACACTCTGTATAACCCGAAAAGAAGCAACCTTACTTTGCTTGTGATCACTATAGTGCAGCTTATGTGATAGGGAAATAGTGGAGCCTACCAAGGTAATACTGTAAGCTTTCTATGTACACCGAGCGTATATACAAATCAATTTAACTATACATCTTATAGTCTCAAGGTGTGTTTACATGCAAAGCTTTACACATTTTTTGTTTTGTTTTGTAAAATTACACTACAATACACCTCATACATAACAACAAAACAAGCTTTCCAAAAATATCAATTTTTTTTTACAAATAAAACCACATTAATTTGCCATATTCAAGTATCTATACTTCTCCAAACTTGCTAATCCAGTGTGATTCAAACTTTCATGAACTGCAGCTCAATATGAACAAGCAAGCAAACTTAGAAGGTCGCAAGCCACTGTAGTTTCGAAAAATTGGCTGAAGAACGTTAAAAATGGGGTTAATCCATATGGAAAGTACATTTCCCTTAACTAAATTTGCAGTATTCTACCATTTTATTTAAAGGCATTCATAAACAATTACTTAAGTTTTAAATATATATTTGAAATAAAAAAAATACATTAAAGGCACTCACAATGGCAAAGCAATTTGTGCTTATTACATGGCATGTCCATTAGCATATTTTTGCTAACATTATAAAAAAAACATTACATTAATAGGTTACAACTTGCTTATCTACTTTACATACAAAAAAAAAATTAGCATTCTTCTATTTTGTTTAATTAATTCCTCTCCAAACCAAATTGATAAATTCGAAAAGCCTACAACTCTGCAAAATGTAATATTTTTCATGTATTAATTTATGCTATTATCACTTTTAATAAGTTTGTAAATATGAACAATTAATATATTTTTTGACAGGATGAAACAATCTAAAAAAAACTTTTTTTTTTTTATTCTTAAATGTATCATTATATTACTCTAGTATATTAGGTATAATCTAATTTGAAATGTTTGGGTTAGGATATACAAAAAGTCAGGAATATAAAGAAAGGTTAAAATATTTAATAATTTTTATATATATATATAAATAATAATAATAATAATAATAATAATAATAATAATGATAATAATAACCAGTGGAGGTATTTTAAATTTTGATTTCTTAAAAAAAGTCTCTAGATATTAAGTTGCAAACTTACATTAATTTTAAAATGGACATTACTTAATTTTAAAATTAATGTTTTACCTCCAACTTTAGTTAAAAAGGTGTACAAAAATGTAAAAAAGACAAGGCCTGTGGTTTCTAACCTAGGGAGCATGTTAAAGAAATATGTAGGTTCAAGGTTGGGAATTCTATAGAGTTGTAAGCCAATGGTTTGTTATATGCGGTAGAAATTTGAACATGACAAAAATCTTGAAATAACAGTAATAAAATAAAATTTGCCGTTTTTTAGTAACAAAATAAAAATGCTAGCAGCCAAATAATATATTGTTAGCTCTTAGGAAATGAATAAAAATGGTGTCCATCAATTAATACAAAGAGCATGAATAGAAATTCCAAGATAACCAAATGGAAACAAAATAAGATATGCTCAAAAGCAAACGAAACATACCGAGTGTAATTCAGCAAAGACTCAACATTTTGCATGAAGGCCGTTATCAAACATGACCACTGGCCTCAACTAGAACAGCAGAGTTGCCAACTTTGAGCTTAGAATTCACCTATAATGGATGTAATTATTGATCAAACCGCAATTAAATTTCATAACAAAAGGACTTGCCTTGCCACGTCTGTCTTTGTGCAATATAAATCCACAAGGATCATTAGGCCTACAAAACTCAAATATGGATGAATAATGATCAATTTTAAACTTTACATGGTTTCCATTATATATGTTGTGCCATATTAAAATTAGAGTAAATGTGTATATATAATAAAAATTCTCCAGAAAAATGTAAGCTATCATTTTAGCATTTTAAGTTTTTTTTTAAGCACTGTGTCTTACTACCTGTTTGGGTTATGCGCTTATGTACTAATTACGCTAATGGTTTTAGGGATTGGGTAGGTTATATTTAAAGGAAGTGTAACCGCATTTGTGTGAAGGGAGAGCGGAAAACCATTTAGTAAAAACCACCCTCAGTACACCCGACAGATTCGAACCCCGATCTCCCCGTCATCAGCAGGCCAGTCATAGCATGAGCGTGAGGCCTTAGACCATTCGGCCACTGAAGTGGGGAAAGGTATTAGGTATTATCAACAACAACAAAAAAGCAAGTATTAACAATTTAAATTATGACTTGATACTCACTGAAGTGGGGAAAGGTATTAGGTATTATCAACAACAACAAAAAAGAAAGTATTAACAATTTAAATTATGACTTGATACACTCCTACATGAATGCGTTGTGTTGTTTGCACCACATCAATTTGTCAAGAGTGAATCAATATATTATTTGGTTGATTTAAAGTATGTTCAAGTTAAAATAACTAAGCTTCTCAATACGACATTCTCTAAACATATTTACAAGTTATTTTTCTAGAGTTTAGGAACTTCCTTCAGAGCTATAATAAAAATTATAAGGCATAGTACATTTAAAAAAAAAACAGTCTTGTGATCCAATAGTGATACATTTTTTTTTCTCTCAAATATATGTGAAATATAATTATTCAATTATTAAAAAGAACAAAATTGAGTATACATAAATTGGAATCAATTCTATTTTGACCAATAATTTGTACATCATTATTTATGATGTCATTGACCACAAAATGGTATGGTCATTTTATAAGGTTGGAAAAGTAAAGAACCCCAAGGAAAATTATGGAGATAGAAGGAAAAGGACTGCAAAGGATACCAAGAAAGAGATGGAAGGGGCATGTAACAGAAAGTATGCAACCGAGAGAAGAAGTGAAGCAAATAAAGAAGGATTTGATTAGATAATTAGCACCACGTCTTACTACCCGTTTGGGTTATAAGCACTTACGCTAATGTGTGATAGTAGGGTGATTGTGAGATGGAATGGAGGACCTACAGTTTAACGTGGGATCCGAACCACGGTGGAGGCCTGGCATTCCTCACATTCACAAGTTGTGATTAATACACGTCTTGTCAGAGGTGAAGGAAGGGTTTGGCAATCAGATAAATCTGTGCCGGGACCGAGGATTGAACCCCGTACCCTCAGCACAGAAGTCAGACACCTTACCCCTAGACCGCCAGGTCACCCTGTATAATGAAGAAGGAATAAAGGTGGAAGGCCAAAGAAAGAGGGAGGCATTTTATCAATGAAGTGGACCGGCCATAAGCTGAAAACGGTTGATGGCGAATGATGAGTCATCCACCAGTATGAGTAAGAGTTAAAGGACTGTTATAAAATTGTAAATTAAAGTAAAACTAATATGAACATTACCAAAATCATATCATATTTCTTAGCTAAGATGATTTCACACACAAATTTAAATTTTATACATTATATTCACTAGTGTAGTCTAATATTTACTACTTCATTTGATGGTACATATGCATAAAATATGGTAACTTTGGATATACGTTTTAAAATAAATTTGTTTTTAAAAGCTGAGTTTTCAAACAACCAAAGGATAGTTTTTTACTTTATAAAGCTTCATTCGACATTTCATTTAAGTTTCCCGCACTGACTTTAAAAATGCAAAATCTTTACATCTCTGTAGGTATAAACAAAATGTATGTTTGGGTGTGAGTGGTTAATGCAGTTGATCTTAAGAATCGGTTCATACATCTTCTGTACTGTTTTACTTTTTAATGTAACATATAGAAATGTATGATTACAATACATAATCATTGCTGGCACAACTGGAAATATAGGCTGTTGTTTTTATGTTTGTTACTAAAGCTTTTGCATTTATGACTAGATGTCATGACATCATGAGGTCAGCTTGAATCTAGGAAAGTATTTTTATCATGGCTTGATTCCGCAATGCAAATAATAGCCACGAACTGAAGTAAACAGCTGCTCACCCATCTTATTTAGGGTGTTTTATTCAATGAAGGATCTATGTCAAAAAAAAATTAATCCTAAGGTTCTTTGGCACGTCTGCGGTGTATACGAAACTGAGAGGAGTGTTCAGGCTATCAAGAAATCATTCTAAAGTTGGTGTTTTAGAAATCCTTTGAATTTTTAATTACATAATTAAAGAGCACCTTAAGATAAGTTATTGGGAGGTTCACAAAGTCTTGAAAATCTAGATGAAAACAAAAATACATTTTCTTTAATATTCGTTCTCACTCCTCGGATAACACTTAAGTTAGGTGATACGGCTCAAACCAGACACCACCCCGTAAAGCGGTTTTCTGGATTATATTTTTAAAAAACAAGCAGTAGAAATGAGACCAATGAAACCATAAAAAATTTAACAGAATTGAAAAACAATTCTTTTAAAATGAACTAATAAGACTGATCCAGATTTCGCTTCTATCAAATAAAAAATAAATAAAAAAATTTACACTTTTATGTGATTTCTGGGTCTGAGCGTAATCTTTTATCCAATATCCCAGTTAATTGGCCATGACTAGCTTCGGTGGTCGAATGGTCTAAGGCCTAACTCTAGCAATATACTGGACTGCTGATGACAGGAAGATCGGGGTTCGAATCTCGGTCGGGTGTACCGAGGGTGGTTTTATACTCTACCTCCATGCAAATGTAGGTACATTTCCTCTTAATTCAATTTTCTTCACCCCCAAAACATTATGTAACTAGTACATACGTGAATAACCGACGGGTAATGAGACATGGTGACCACAACAATAAAAATGGCTATGAGATGTGCTCTTAAGCTTTCATTGCGACCTTTGCTTACTCTTTATCTGATGACGACATCTTTGATAGCGAATATTTGACAAACAAAGCTCGATTCCCACACTTGCCAAAAATATAAAGCAGAATTTGCACAGTAATTCACACGCTGTATGTTGACCCATGATGCATTGCAATGCAAACTTAAAACAGCTAATCATCAACATATTTTATTTTCTAGTGAATATATGAATATTTTAGATCATTGTCACGATGGATGTTTTCACATTTAACACTGTGTTGGCACAATCCAATACATCGATACACACGCTTTACATTAAAGGGTTATTTCAAATCTCCTCACAACGGCCAATGAAGCTGCCTGCTTGCTGTTAGCTCTACAGATCATTCACTTTCAAATGTGCACACATACTGATTTGAGATTCGATTGGTTCTCCTTTACCGAAGATCTTAGCCAAATTGGTTGAAGAGATGAGTTGAACTTTAGAGAATGGCTCACGCTGGCGAGGCAGAAATCTTATGACTAGTTTAGAGCTTGTTACGTGACCTCATTTCTGTTCTGCACTTGTTTTTCAGTATGTGTGTGAATCCACACTAACACGGGTTTGTATAAATATTTTGTGTTCCACCAGATTTTCAAGACCAGGTATTCCCTATGAAAGTAAATTCGGCCTTCATCCTATAAGTTTATGTTGAAACAAATTTTTTTTCTCCTTATTTTTGAGACACTCAAGTTATTTGTTCGCTACTAAAAATCCCACTTTGGATACTGATAATAGTTAGGACTCACTCTTACCAAAGAAACACGTTTCTATACTAATGCTTTTTAGTGTCACACTTATTTACAGTAAAGTATTAACAGTGCAAGTACAGAGACGTGTTGAGTGTTACCAGGGTCGACACATTGTTTGGACTGTACCTGTGTGTAGAGTGTTGCCAGGGTCGACACATTGTTTGGACTGTACTTGTGTGTAGAGTGTTACCAGGGTCGACACATTGTTTGGACTGTACCTGTGTGTAGAGTGTTACCAGGGTCGACACAGATTGATTGGACTGTACTTGTGTGTAGAGTGTTACCAGGGTCGACACAGATTGTTTGGACTGTACCTGTGTGTAGAGTGTTGCCAGGGTCGACACATTGTTTGGACTGTACCTGTGTGTAGAGTGTTACCAGGGTTGACACAGATTGTTTGGACTGTACTTGTGTGTAGAGTGTTGCCAGGGTCGACACATTGTTTGGACTGTACCTGTGTGTAGTGTGTTACCAGGGTCGACACTATTGTTTGGACTGTACCTGTGTGTAGAGTGTTACCAGGGTCGACACATTGTTTGGACTGTACCTGTGTGTAGAGTGTTACTAGGGCCGACACATTGTTTGGACTGTACCTGAGTGTAGAGTGTTACCAGGGTCGACACAGATTGTGTGGACTGTACCTGAGATATATTCTAGACCCCATTTGACCAATCACATATAGGTTCCTTCTCTACATACCTCACATGGGAATGTATGCTCGTTGATACCTGAGCAATGAGTGTTCTACTGAGTGATGAGAACAATTCACAGATAGTTTAAACTAACTCTGCTTCCCCTGGGTACACTTCACGCACTGCCACTGTACTAGTGGCACGAGCAAAAAATCTGTTTAGTGGCAAAATTAATGAATATTTCTATTATATCGACGCGTGAGAGATGAAAAACACAATTATTTCACAAAAGAAATGTCCAATGAAAATTTTGTCAATAAGTAATTATTTAAATACACACACAATGTTATCGACATCTTTATACATAATGATATCGTAGCTTATTTTTATATTTAATAAATCTTTTTTTCTCTAAAATGACTATCAACCATAATCTCACAAATTTTCACTCTTATTTCACAAGATTTTTTTTTCTATCATCAGAATTTGTGTCGCCTGATATTTTGGCCTTATATACCTAAAAATATATACAACTGCACCAACTTACTATATACGTGTTGGGAATTTTAATCTTACAAAGAAAGCACTTCTTTTGAAAATAATTACTGTAGTCAAATTAAAACAGTTCATTTAGCACAAGCTTTAAAAATATATTCACAAAGACCTATTATTATTTGTTTTACAGCAGAGATTTAATCGTTTTACTAACTTATGAATAGCATATTATTGTACAATGATAACCAAAATATTGGATGGATAAGGCTTTGTTACATAGTATGTTTTATATATAAAATTGAATTAAATAGAAACCTCCATTAAAATGTTTGCATCCAAATGGCAGTTACAATTATTTACATGATGCACCATAAATACTAAGTTATGTTTACACATAAAAATTACAATAAACAAGTAGTTTAAAATGATCTATTGAGTCGACCAACAGATACGTCTAGAAAGGAATGTAGAGTAAAATATAAATAAGTAAAAGAGATTTTTTTTTTAAATACTGAAAGAAAATAAAAAAATGTAAAAGTAACTTTAAATTGGTCCACCTTTTTAATCTTAAGAGGCGTGTGTATATGGGTATCAGCAAAGACCTCAATTATATGATGATCTTAAATTGCCACTTGTTACTAAAAATTGTATTTTAATATTTTATAATATCAAAATCAAACATAGTCTTTTTTGAGTAAGCATTATCTTCAGCTTAAACCTTATTTCTTTACATTCCCCCTCCCACCCACTTCAGAGTAATTAATATTTTTGATTGATGTTTTTCTACTACTTAACAACACCTGGATTATTAATGGCCCGAGATCTGATAATAGTAAAATATGAATCTTCTTTTTTGTTGGGTAAATCTCTACTTAGTATTAAAGAAGGGACACTTAAATCTTCGAATCCTATGCTATCAAAGATATTCAAGATACGTAAGAATCTCACAAAAGTATCTCTCGAATAAAACTATGATGAGCTTGAATTGAAATAAGATATTCAAGATACGTAAGAATCTCACAAAAGTATCTCTCGAATAAAACTATGATGAGCTTGAATTGAAATAAACACTTTTAACCAAATGGTAAAAGGAATTATATAAACTTGTGTAGCTGAGATAGTAACAAAAAAAAAGTATTTATATAAATAATTTACTAAAAAAGTGTTCTCTTTGTTGTTTATAACATAATAAACATGACAAACAATTTTTTTTTTATCAGTGACACCAAGACTTTAACAACCTTTTTTGTATTCAATTTTAAATATTTTCCCTTCAACTAAAACTGTACATTTTTAAAGATTCGTGGATTCAAAAGAAAATTTAAGATTCGGAATAGACCATCACTTGAGACTTGGACCCTTAAGCAGAACGGAGTGTATTATTTAAATAGCAATGTTGGTTATCATTAAAGCACACAAGCTAAATTAAGATTTGAAAGGGGGGGAGTCTATTCCCCCCCCCCTTTTTTTTTCCTTTTCCCCCACAAAACAACCTTAATCTTGAGTCACAAATCCAAGTGATACGCAGAACACATAAATCTAAGCGTCTCATTATGTTGTAACATGTCTTGTGTGAGTTATTTTCAGGCGCGAGTTATTTATAAGCATAAACATTCAAATTGGATTATAAATTTCTTCTGTACACACATATTTGTAAATCTAATAAACAAATCTCAAATGTAAGAACTTGAGTTGTTTTTGATAAATAGCAGGATTTTTTTTTTTTTTTAAATAGCACTCTTCATAAGTGACACCAAAGGCGTCAATAGTTCCTAAGGGTGGAGGGAGAGAGGGTTAGGAGGTGGATAGAAAGAACCAATTTTCACTCTAGATTAAAAAATAAAGTCATAAGAAATGAATAACATAAATGTTTATGATAGTTGAATGATGTCTATAAGTCGTATAAAATGTTACTTTAACCATTTATTTATTGCTCCAAACTTGAATTTTCAATTTTCCAAATAACACGATTGACTGTTTCTTTTACAGTACTAAGTGTGTTTCATTTGAGCAGATTAAGCAGATTATAATATATGTCCCTCCACTAATGATGCAACATTTGTTTACAAGCTTTTGGCACCAAGCTTATATTTGTGAAAGATATTTTAAAAATGATATCTTTGATAAAGTTCAAAAATGAAATAAAAATCCAGCAGGCGGACCACAATGAATAATCTTGACTCAAAAGTGACTCCCCACCACCTCCTGATCTTAATGTTGACTTAAACAATTTTCAAGTGAATTAAAAGGTAATGCAGGTAAGATTGATGGTATCCGACACCTTAGCTCAGTTGGTAACGTGTCTGTCTACTGAGCTAAGGGACCTGGGTTCGTTTCCCGGCATGGCCGAAAAATGTATCATTGGTGAAATGTGGGTTTACACTTTCACAGTGATGAATTAACGACCAGGGGACTGGATGTTGTACCTGTCCTAGTCTCAAGTTAGATTATAAGGCATATGAAGCTACGACAGCCCTAGCCAGCCAGTGGTGGAAAATATATGGCTTGACTAAAAAAACTGACTCGGGCCATAGGCTGGAAACAGCAATGGATGTAGATAAAAAAAAAGGTACAAACGTAAGAGTGATATCTAAATCGGATGTGCTAGCTGTTTTTAATACTGGTATAGTTTTATTAGGATTAGATTAATAGTAATTGAGAGTGACATTTCTAAAATGTAATATTTTTTTCTACTATATGTTTTAGGCTTTACACATGGCCGAACAAAAGTTTTAGTAGACTCTAATAACTTTCTAAGATTGTATCAAAGTTTGTTAGAACTTCTATTGCTGAACATTAAAATAATGGAAGCTATTGAGGATAACTATAAATGGTTGTATTTAATCTTTACTGATTATCAATATATTCTAAAATCTAAGTAATAGTTTTAATTTACTTTAGCTTATAAAAATTAGAGTGTAAATATTGTGTGTTTTTAATAGTAATAAATGTTTTTCAAAAAACATAAATAAGGCATCCACTTCGTTGATGGCAAGAAAAAGTTATTTTATCAATAACATTACATGAAAGGATTATATAAAAGTTTTTACCAATTATAATTCACGTAACATATCTAATTTCAAATTAACGGTAGTATATAGAAAAATAATCTCTTCAAATAACCTCAATTTTTTTTTTAAAAGGAGTTACAAAATGTCGAACTTTCTTTAGTGCCGAAATCATGATCAACTTAATGTTCACTTAGAGAAACTAGTGGGAGATCAAGAGTCACATAACGTAATGTAACAACTCGAGCAAAACGCAAACATTTAGGGCCGATTAGGAAATAAATGCTTGGAATGAAAGATTTACTCGAGCTAAAAAATAAAACGTGACAAGAGGTCACAATGTTTTAGGGTTAACACTTTCAATATTAAATTAGGAAATATCCTGTATACATGTCTGTGCTGAATTAGGAAAATATTCTAACTTCAGTAATTTTTTGCTTAATTGTTAGCCATTTTTATGATTATAAACGTTCTCCTAAGCCTAAACTATGTCTACTGAAAATGTATTTATAAAAATAACCGAGAGAATTAATAAATAACTTCTAAACTACTAATTTTAACAAAAATAAAGAAAACAGGACTGAAAATGCCTTACGTAATAAACAGTTGCATGATCGGCGATGAATATCGATCTATCAGTTCGACGAGAAATTTATACAAGAATGCAATACATACTTCGTAAAAAGTTCCAAAGTAATGCCAATAGATGGTGTTAGCAGTACAGAAAGTTAGAGAGCCATACATTTATAAATGTATTTAGCAGTGGTGAATGAAATTTGAAAACCTTTACAAATATTAATAGCATGGGTAATGCAAATTACCGTGAACATTTATAAACTGTTATAGAAGTGAAAGGGTTAATCAGATGCAAACAAACTAAATTCACACTTTAGAAGTTGTCTGCATACTACACCTGCAAACAAATGATGTACTAAATAACTGTACTGACAATGCTCTAAGGGTGTCCGAGTAATCAAAAATTCGAGTTTGAGTAGTTGCTCGACAAAACTCGAATAATTTGAGTACTCAGAATTTTCGATCTTTTTTCTCAAAAATTCCTAGTTTTATTAATCTTATTCAATTTTAAGATATACTTTCATAGAATAAAGTCCATCAATGTTTCTTTTGTCTAGTAAAAAAAATGGTATCAATTTATTTAAAATTTTTAATTTGTGTGATTATTAATTTTTTCACATAAAAAAATTTAGTTCTAAGAAAAAATATGTGTGTACCAACTTATTTATGGTTTATGCACGGATCTAGTGCAGAAATATGACGTGAATTATTTCTTGTACAAATATTGTTCTATATTACTCGAACTTGAAAAAAACTCGACTTTTCATTCAAGCTCGACTTGAAGTGGAAAATACCTACTTGTACACTATGTTGGCTGGCAGGAACATGGGGTACCCTCTCCCCTCGACAATGCTTACGTTAAGTGAACATTAAGTTAACTGCATCGTGATGACTTACAATTAAAAACATGAGAACCTTTATATTACGTTAAGTTACAAGTACGCTAAGAGAATGTTAAGTTGATCGTGATCCTGACATAAAGAGTTTTATACATTATTTTAACCCCTCTCACATGCAAAAGCTATGATGTATCTAATCTCAAACAATCAACAACAATGTGCATAAGATATTCTTGGTTACAGTTAGCAATGTAAAACGTTACCTACAAACATGCTCTCAAAAAGTACAAACACATATTGTGTCAACAAGAATGGTAAATAATTACAAGTATGAATCCCATCAAAAGTTACAGCAAATTGAAAAAAAAAAAGGGGGGGGGGGACCCCCTAATAAACGTCCAGCAAAGAACTTTAAACATGTCTCAACCATTATCGATGCAAACATCTTCACACTTTCCTTTCACTAAATAAACCATCATATTATCTTTACCTTTAACGTACACATAACCTCGTGGTTCAAAAAGGTAGCGCTCCGAAAGAACTGAAATACAATTTTCACCAACTTGGATCCTGCTCCTGATGCCCGTGGAATCCATTCTACTCGCAATGTTAACAGCGTCGCCCCATATATCGTAATATAGCTTAGTAGTCCCTATTACACCAGCCGTAACATCACCAAAATTATAACCAACTCTCAAAATTAGATTAAACTCTAGAAGGTCACGGTTAAAATTGTCGACGACTTTTTGCATCGCCATCGCAAAATCCATTAGTTCAAAAAGGTGTTCGTAAGCATTTCGACTCTGACGTCTAACTTCTGGATTCAGACCAGAAGCCGCCATAAACGTGCTTCCGATAGTTTTGATTTTCTCTACATTTCTAAACTGTGGTTCGGCCAAAAGATCATCAAAATCCGCTATCAATTCATTCAACACCCGTAGGTACTCTTTACCCCCTAAATAAGACTCATCATACATTTCATTAAAATTAACGATGCTGGCAAAAATTATCCCGACATCTTTATGATTTTCAGAGTATTTTGCAGTGTTTTTCAATGTGTCTGCCACGTGCTTTGGTATGATATTGTGCAAAAGCAAATCAGCCTGATCTTTCATGTTTTGAACTCTCGCCTTGTCTTTTGCCGCGACAATATTCCCGTGGAAACTAAGTCGGTAGCTAATTTCAAATTCCCGGTTCAAAAACCAAACCAAAACGAGTAGAAGCAGAACATCGAGGAAAATTTCATTTTGGTACAAGTTATAGGTGTAAAAATCAGCATTTTTCAAGAGAACACTTCCCCCAGAAGAAGAGGTTGTGTTAAGAACACTTGGGGACTGTGTTAAACTAGAAACGTTGAGTTTAGTGGTGTTAGCAAACAAAACAGTCTTGAGATTATTCGCGTTCATAGCGGTGCTTTCAGTCTGTGTCAAATTATGTGATGTGCTCCCCATGATAAGAGGTGGACAAAATTGACAAGCAACTAAACTAACAAATATAATACCAGCCACACTCGCTAAAACACTTTTCATCCAACAATTTAATTGTGTGAAATTACAAAAATGTACCAAACCCACAAAAAGAAGGTAACTAAAGTAGTAGTCCATGCTGGAATCGATTAAAGAATTCAAACATGTGAAATTGACAAGAATTGACACTATGGGTAGACTTACCAACACAGCTCCACAAATGTGCCACGGATACCACTGTGAAAGGATATCAAAAATCTTTTTTGAAAACTCCCAGCTCCCACGAGAACCATACTGCGGTCTTAAAAGTTGTCTCACGCAAAGTGAGACGGCAAATATTTGAACGAAGGTCGCCACGACGCACACAGCTATCCATTCCGGCGATATTTCGAAGAGCAAGAAAAGGGAAATGGCTATCATGGTGTAGACCAACGCAGAGATTAAAATGTCAAAGTAGGTGTTGAAGCGGGAGGTGGCTAAAGTAGGCGGGGAGCCTCCATGTTTCTCATTGATTCTGTGGGCGCGGGCGCGGTACTCACGCTCCATCTCTTTCTGCCGGAAGAAGACGGTGAACCTCGACAACGGTGGCTTAGTAAAGTAGCTGTGGTGGGAGGTGACATTATCCTGGACACATCGGATGAGTTGGAGATCCGACTGTTTGCGCAATTTGTGGAAACAGGTACCAAAACTATCGGACAGAGGCCCAGGAAGTTGTACTTTTTTAAAGTGTGTGTCTATAATGAAACAAATCAAAATACAATTTAAAACTAGGAATAAACGATTAGATTTTATAAACAATAAAGAAGGAGAAATAAATAGCCTACACACTTACCAGAAAATTATTGGTGCAAAAGTTAAAAGCACAATATGAGAGTAATTTTTGGGAATTATCAGGCTCCGTACTAGCCCATAGAAGCAGTCAATTTTTAGCCTTCTTCTGCTTAAAAAGAGGCTTGATGTACCTAAAAAATTACTTTAAATCTGTTGTGTTTTCAATGCAAACTTTTGAGCACACAATTTTTTACAAGGTGTATAGGCATTGTTTTTCAGTGTTAATTATCTAGGTCCTTGAAAATATAATAGCTTGTAATTGAATAAATACCACTATTTTACTCTAGTCTAACTATTAAATTTTTAACTTAACAGCTATTGTTTTTCTTTCTAAGACATAGTTAGTTATATGTATTTGGAAGAAGGAACAGAAAATGGTGGATAGAAAACATAAGGGAACCAACACAATATGGCTTTTACAATGATAAGAAGTACAAAGTTCACACTTGACATCGCTGCCACTGGACAAAGAGGTGGTGGCTGCCTCTTGAAGAAAATGGATAGTTACCACCTAATCTACCAACCTAGGTTTCGTTTTATTGGAACTCATCAGGAGGGACTGTGAAACGTGTAAAACTACTTCCTAAGAGATAAAACCAAAAAAACACAAAGGGGAAAAAATAAAATTGGTAAGGAATGATAGGACATTTAGATAAGAACATGTAAAAGGAAAAAAATATAATAAAGGACAAACACAGGAAATGGACATTGGATGCGAATATATAATATATTGATTATGATGATGGTGAGACTTTAATAAATTACCTGACTCATCGTTGAGAGTGGACTGACTCGACGTGTAGTAGCCGCTCACCCTATGAGTTAGAAGCTCTCCTTGGACCAAACCATTCATCACAAAAAGCTGAAATAACAAAATATAAGCATATCAAAAGCATTACAGGAGATTTTGTAAACAGTAAGAGTAGCTGAAAGGATTATTACATACTTAGGGCGATGAGAAGACGTAGGGTAGGTGGTAAAGGGTGTGGGGGTGTCACCCCCTCCAATGTTGAGAAAAAAACTTGAAAGCTGGGAATTTTGTGGGGAGACGAGATCTTGAGTTACCTGCTGCTGGATGCTGCTCCGTCTACTGTTACTCCGTATCCCAGAGTCTTTCCGACTGTACACGGACAGGCACACACTAAGTTGGTCGTCATTGTTCATCGGCCCGGGCACTTCAAGTTGCATCACGGCTGGTTCGATTCTCACCGCATCTCTTGGATCATCAACCTAACAGAGTAAGTATACAAATATGTTAATTAGTTTTGCCTTTTGTTTGAGGACAAGCTGTAAAAACCAATTGTAGAGATTTGATAAAAATTGAGAAACTATTATCCTTAAACAAGTCAACATCATAGTTTAAAGCTTAAACGGCATTTGAGTTGGAGTTTTTTTTAAGAAAAAGGGGTATATGTTTGACAAAAACCATTCAAATAAAAATATTTATGTGTGAAAAAAAATATCTATAAAACCAGCTTCAATGGTCACATGGTCTAAGGCATCACTCTCACAATAGACTAGACTGCCGAAGACGGGGAGATTGGGGTTTGATTCCTGTCGGCTGTACTGAGGGTGGTTTTTACTAAATGTCTTTCCACTCTTCCTCTATGAAAATGCAGGTACACTTCTAAATTCAACCTTCCTAATACCATACACACATTAGCGTAATTAGTGCATAGGCATATAACCTGAAAAGATAGAAAGTAAAACAGAAATATATATTTTTTTAAATTCAGATAATCAATTTAAATGATCATAGTACCTATTTCAATTGAATTAGGCCAATAAGTTTGTTTAAACTTTCTATGCCATTTCTCACAACCAAACAATAAGATTCAAGAAAACACAAATACAGACAATTTCCATTATAATAAGAAACAAAATGAAGCTATTAAATGGAACATCAACAAAGACAATGATCTTCTCCAAAGAAGTGTGTCAATAAATTACGATTAATGGTGTGCGAAGCTTCAAAAAGTCAAAGTCGAAGTCAAAGGTCAAATCTCCTTTGGCTTCGACTTGGACATCTACAATAACCTTCGCATATTCGAAAAATTTTGAAGGAAGGATTAAACTTTGATAAATTGTCAAACAATTTAATTTTATCTTACTAAATATTACATTTTTCAATATTTGATAATTTTAAAACTGTTACTAAACAGAATTTTAACAATGACTAGTAATTTAACTAACACAACGTAAGCATGGATCAAAAACGGGTAAGTAAATGTTAATATAATATTATTTTTACTATTGCCAACATAATTTTGTAAAATTCTATAAAACCAGCTTCAATGGTCACATGGTCTAAGGCATCACTCTCACAATAGACTAGACTGCCGAAGACGGGGAGATTGGGGTTTGATTCCTGTCGGCTGTACTGAGGGTGGTTTTTACTAAATGTCTTTCCACTCTTCCTCTATGAAAATGCAGGTACACTTCTAAATTCAACCTTCCTAATACCATACACACATTAGCGTAATTAGTGCATAGGCATATAACCTGAAAAGATAGAAAGTAAAACAGAAATATATATTTTTTTAAATTCAGATAATCAATTTAAATGATCATAGTACCTATTTCAATTGAATTAGGCCAATAAGTTTGTTTAAACTTTCTATGCCATTTCTCACAACCAAACAATAAGATTCAAGAAAACACAAATACAGACAATTTCCATTATAATAAGAAACAAAATGAAGCTATTAAATGGAACATCAACAAAGACAATGATCTTCTCCAAAGAAGTGTGTCAATAAATTACGATTAATGGTGTGCGAAGCTTCAAAAAGTCAAAGTCGAAGTCAAAGGTCAAATCTCCTTTGGCTTCGACTTGGACATCTACAATAACCTTCGCATATTCGAAAAATTTTGAAGGAAGGATTAAACTTTGATAAATTGTCAAACAATTTAATTTTATCTTACTAAATATTACATTTTTCAATATTTGATAATTTTAAAACTGTTACTAAACAGAATTTTAACAATGACTAGTAATTTAACTAACACAACGTAAGCATGGATCAAAAACGGGTAAGTAAATGTTAATATAATATTATTTTTACTATTGCCAACATAATTTTGTAAAATATAAAAATACCTATAAAGAAATAACACCATGGTCACTGGTATGAAGCAGAGAAAGTGCTTTAGTTGTGCTATCATCGCAGCTCGCGTCTAATGTTTGGTCCTTAATATTCTATCTCTTTGGAATTATCTGTGACAAATTTAAAAAGTGCATTTTTACACAGAAGTTTTTTTTCATAGCTTCTTCGCATTTTCTTTATCCTTCAAAATGGCTGATATGGAAAGTAGGAAACGAAAAGGGAATTTAATTTATAATTATGATCAGAGAAATGCAGATCAAAAGAAATGCATATGTAAAGTTTGTAAAATAATATTATAAACTCCACGATGTAAGTAAAAATCAAAACTTAATTGATAAGTTACTAAACTTATCAGTAAGCCTGTGTGCATTAATTATTAATATATCCCTTAGGTAAAAATAGGAAATTTTCCTGGCCCTTGTTAATGAAAAGATCTAGAAAAATAATTAATTTAAAAATTAAAAGTAGCTTTAAGTGACAACAACAAAATTTCTAGGTAGCTTCGACTTTTGACTTTTCTTCGCAAGTTTCCAAGATTCGCTTCGCATTTAAAAAGTGACCTTCGCACATCCCTAATTAAGATAGCACTTGAGCTGTAAATAACAATTAAGTGAGAATGAATTTCTAACCTTACAACTATAATACAAGGAGAGATCACCAAAGAGAATTATGGAAATGGAAGTGTAGGAAAAATACCACAAGGGAGAACAATAACAAGATGGGAGGAGTAGATAACAGAAAGTGTACAGGTGAGAGGAGAAGAATGGAAGTGATTAAAGGAGGAAGGAAATGACCTGGTCACAGGCTGTATGTAAATATTTGAGGATGATTATGGTGATAAAGTTATAGGGAATATAGATATTTTTAAGGAAAATCGCTTTTAGTTTTTTTTGAGGTAGTTTGTGATATATATTTGGAAAAAGGTACGGTAAATGTAGAAGGAACAAACAAAATATGACTTTTACAATGATAAACTATACAATGCTGCCATTGGACAAAGAGGTAATGGTTGCGTCTTGAATGAAATCAATAATATAGTAATTTAGTCCTTCTTGAGGGAGATGCCATGAAAATATTGAAATAAAGTATTTGTAGACATATTGTGCTAGTGTTTGTTTTATTTATTTGTGCTTTATTTTTCTACAATTCTATAATTTTTATTTAACTACATGATATATTTTGCACTTTATTTCAAACACATACACATTTTTGTCAAAAAATTAAGTATCCAAAAATATTTTGTTTTATTTACAAAATGGCGGTTATTTTCAGACCCTTCAATAAATATCTAAATGGTTACTAATTTTTGTCATTTATATATTTAAAGTATACAGATTATTAAATGTGAACTTTTATTTTCAGCACCGAGTCTTACTACCCATTCGGGTTGTACTCATATGCACTAATTACACTAACGTGTTAAGAGATGAGGAAGGCTGAAATTATAGGAAGTGAATGTATTCGCATTTGCATGGAGAGGAAAACCATTTAGGAAAAACCGACCTCAGTAAATCCAACCAGAATTTAAACTCCAATCTCCCCTTCATTGACAATCTAGTATATTGTGAAAGTGACACCTTAGACCATGCAGCCACTGAAGCAGGTAATATGAAAATAATATTTTGATGTGCCCATGAAGGAAAGCTCAAAATCTATTATGAAAACTGAGCAGTCTGAAAATTCGACATCCTTCAGAGTGAACTAAAACTCCACTCGTACTTCTAAACACAGAGAACATCGCGTCTCGTGGCCAAGCGCTGCAATCGCAAGAGAGTTTGAAAGGTGGAAGGGTGAGAGGAGTATCCTAGTACAGTCAGTACCAAATGGCAAATGGGACATGAGGCCTTCATTGTGAATAGTTGGTTTAGCACGGTTATTTGAAGCCATTTTAAAAACCCTTTACGCACCTTGTATTTAAAGTTGATTAGGTATCCGTAATGTTTGTAAAAAAAATTAAAAAAAATAGAAATAAAGTAAAAACATTCTACACAAACTCATAAGGTGACCGAAGTGTATACGCCAGAACATCAAGATAACGACTGATGACATTATCATTGGTCACCCCCTTCAGTAGTTGACATTCTTTCCGCATGCTATGTTTACTGTGTCGAGTAGTACCTCATCTGTTTAAGCCCCAAACATGGAAATAAACCCAGGACTATAAGAGGTACAGTAGCCCCATGGCTTCTTTGGTGCTGACTGACAGCTCACAGCTTTGAAAAGCTACCGGACCAAATCATGTATCCCTATGCCGAACCATATGATCTGCAAAAAAAACATGTGTTTAGCAGCTGTCACTTCTGACAGTCAAAATTTAGGTATATACCTAATTATATACCTAATTGTTGACTGTCAGAAGTCAGCTGTGAACTGTCAGTCAGCACCAAAGAAGCCATGGGGCTACTGTAGTTGGTAAACTCCTGTGACGAACAATACCTTAACAATAGGCGGCATAGGGGTGAGGACAATTAAACTTACATTACCATGTGTGGATGTATTCGTTTTACCTGTTGGGAGGACGGTTCGTTCTCTTTGATCTCAGCCCTCAGCTCGGAAGGAGAAGAAGGGGAAAAGATTTCAACTCCAAGTGGTTCTATTTCCTCTGAAAGTAAGAATAGCCCTCAAAAATATATTAATTTTGCCAATGAAACAATAAATATTCAATATAGACATGGGTTTACAAGAAACCAACTACAATCCAATATTCATAAAACTTTTATAAAATACAAACATTATTTTAAAGTCAACAATGATAGGATTTTACTATATTAGTATTATGTTTAAAAATGAGGTGGCCCAGTGGCAAAATAATTTTATGGTAAAGGAAATTGATAAAACTAAAGGAAAAGGAAAAATATACTACTAAGAGTAAATTTGATGAAGAAAGCCCACATAGGGAAGGAGGAAAAATGTCGGAAGAATCCAATGCACAAAGGTGACATCTTCTTCCTTTCTTGTGAGTGTCACCTTTGTGCATTGGATTCTTCCCACATTTTTCCTCTTTCCCTAGGTGGGCTTTCTTCATCAAATTTACTCTTAGTAGTTTATACCATATATATAGTAAATATACCATTTTAATGTTATTCTTTTTTATATTATTTAGGATCAATATTTGTAATTTGGATTGACATATTTATACAAATATAAATTCACAAAGAAGTCAAAGAAGCTTCCCATGAAGTCAATAGAATTGGAGCATTTTACTGCAGTAAATTTGTTACTATTTAATTAATATACATTAGCCATTTATGAAGGAACCAGAGTTGGACAGTAGAAAAATAGAAGAAGGCTTGGCGTACAAATTCCACAGCCCTGATTCAAACATCAGCCGAGAGAGACAAAAGGCCACCATTCAGTACGCCTGGCTCCTGTAAAATTAACTAGTGCGTTAGCCCAAGGTTCTGACCTGGTTCAATCTGGTTCGTCTTCTGATAGAGCCACGGTTTGCCCTTGGGCGAGGACTGCCCCCCGCCGGAGAGCGACATGGGACTCTTGCTCTTCTTTCCCTCCTTCTGCTTGATGGCCAATTCCTCAGCCTCGTTGTCCGAGTCGAGGATGCTCGGCAGGGAGCTGGCCTTGATCTGGCTGACAGAGTTGGGCAGGCTGCCGGTGGTCATCAGGTGGAGGTAGTGGGGGCGTTTGGTTGCAGCGACCGGGTGGATGCAAGACAAGACCCGCGGTCTCGACTGCGGCGCGAGGAGCGGAGACGATGGAGGAGGGGCGATCAGTACTGGAAAGATCTTGGAGGACTTCTGGCGAAGGAAACTCTCGTAGGTGATGTCGGCTTTCCGACCTTTGATGAAGTATGTATTCAGTCCTACCAAAGTTAGCATCACATTGTAGAACAACATATTTATGGGTTTTTTTTTATTATCAGTTTAATGAGTACAAGTCGATTTGTTAAATAGTGAAAGCATTTAAAATGTTCTGGATTTTTTTAACAATTATATATTTAAAGTACCAAATGAATAAAAGATTAGTCACCCTTATCACACCAGAATAGGGTGCAGATGACCCAAATGGACAATAGTTATTATTAGTAGGGATGAGACCCTCAAATCCTTAAGGATATTTGAATTCAAGACTCAAATCATATATATTTTTTCTTCTATTTTTCAAGTGAAATTTGTTTTATAACTCTAATACTACTTATTGGTGGTTCAAAACCAATTAACATTATAAAATGAATTTAACAGCCAGGCCCCAGACCAGTAATTTAACACTTTACTAAATGCATGTCATAATGAATGGATTATAAAGAAAGAATTTTTACATTTAGTTAGTATTTGTATTTTATATTCCTCTATTATTTATATTTCCTGTTTTGATTCTGGTCTAGAAAAGTGAAATTAATGACCGGAGGGCTCAATGTGCTGACCACATGACACCCTTTGTCCACAAAAGTTGGCACTATTTTCGCCAACAGATGGCGGCCGCTCGATTGTGGGAGTCATGGAGTATTCATAGTGAATTTTATCAGCACTTTTAGTTTTACTCACCGTGCAATGGCTCCCCCTCTTCCAGGACATATATCTCCCCTAGAAACTGGGCGGTGGCCTGAGAGATATGAACCCTCCCGGGCTTGCCAGTCGACTCCATCTGATTGGCGAGAGACACGTCGTTGGACCAGACGTCAAACTTGAACCTCTTCTTCCCCACGATGCCGCACAACACTGTGCCGGTGTGGACACCCACGCGCATGTTCACCCCTGGAATTTTTAGTTTTTTTTTCCAAATTTTTGCTAACTTAAATAAAATGTGACAAAAAAATTTATATTTACATTTTTGAATATTATTAGTTCAGATTAACTCTTATAGGAAAATAATATCAATATGTTTAGGATGTCCTATGACCTTTAGTATAGGAATAACATATTTTTTGTTTGCACCACGTCTTACTACCCATTTGGGTTATACAATTATGTACTAATTGCACTAATGAGTTAAGGATTAGGAAGGTTTTTAAGTTAGAGGAAATGTACCCGCATTTGCGTGGAGGGAGAGTGGAACACCATTTAGGAAAACCATCTTCAGTGCACCCGACCGGGATCGAACACCAATCTCCCTGTCTTCGGCAGTCTAGTTCAACACGAGAATAGCGTGTTAGACCACACAGCCACCGAAGCGGGTACCGACAAATTATTTAGCAACAATTTAGCCTGCTTCAGTGGTTTAATGGTCTAAGGTGTCACTCTCGTGTTAAACTGGCCTTCTGAAGATGGAGATTTTACAGTTCGAATCCCGAGCTGGTCTACTGAGGGTGGTTATTTCCCTATGGTATCCCACGTTCCTTCCATACAAATGCGGGTACTAGTAAGACATAGTGATAATAGAAAAAGTATAAATTAATTTACATACATTACTTTTAAAAAGTTTCTAAACTTTTGAAAAAAACAAACCAATTGAAGTACACTACGCTACCAAAATATTAAGCCTACTTAAGTTGACTGGTATGTGTGTGAGCATGTATGGCTCTCAAAGTAGGACATGTGTGTTTTCTCATGTATGGGCTATATTATGATTTTACTACCTAAATGACCTGGCAGTCTATGGGTAAGGTGTCAGACTTCCGTACTGGGGGTCCGGGATTCAATCCTCGGTCCCGACACAGATTTATCTGATTGTCAAACCCTTCCTTCACCTCTGACAAGACGTGTATTAATCACAACTTGTGAATGTGTGAAATGCCAGACCTCCACTTTGGTTCGGATCCCACGTTAAACTGTAGGTCCTCCATTTTCATCTCACACTCATCCTACCATTACCCGTATGGGTAGTAAGACGCAGGTGCTAATAATAAAATAAAATAAAATAATACTACCTAAATTTTCAACCATAAACATATAGTAAATTATAAATATAATAAAAGGTATCTACTTCATTGAGCAAATTTTCCATCTTCCACAGACTATGTTGCTATGGCCTACAGAAAGTTTGGTTAGTATATGATGTCTTTTAACATTTATGTGTTTTACTATATATCTACGGTGGATATATATAGAGTTCGATTCCCTTAGGCCATTTCATCATAATATATCTATGATCAAACCAAGGACAGTCGGGAAAGTAATGGATTAGACAAGTTTTTTTTAATGTAGAGCAGATGAAAAAGTAGAATATGATTTTTGTGGCTTACTGTTAGAATATCCTCAAGTTCGTCACACTTTCAAATAGCATTTGATCAAAGCAAATTACTACCAAGATTTGAAAGTTGTGGCAAGAGCAAAAAATATTAATAACCATGATTATTTTGAAAAGGTGTAATTGCCTAAGTTTAGTTAATGGCAGTGTTACCAACGCAAGGTTTTTTTATGCCTATTATTAAATGTTAGTGATAAAGAAGTTAAAAATCGTGCCTGATTATGTTATATTCTCACACGTCCTTAGCGTCATATTAACTGGTTAATAGTACGTTTGATTAAATAATGTGTGTTTAATGTATAATGTTTGGAATAGTGTAATTTATTTTCTAGGGAATTTTTTTTTCTATAAAATAATGTTTGTTGATTTAAGACATTCGTTTGCTTGACAAAAGTTACTTCGTACTATGGGGTCATAATTCGTTGGTAATGTAGATTATAAATTTGTGTTATGTACCATGCAAAATAATAATAATAATTGACTACTGATTACATTGGTTTCATCAGTTGTGGGAAAATAGGGCTAACGTATTCATCATAAAAAATAAGTTATAAAGCCTCAAGTGACGTAACGACACTATCTCGTGCTACTGCCACAAACCTCTTATCTCTTGGTGATAAAAACAATGGCACCATTGCAAGATTAGTTAAGTACAAGATAAGAACTTTTTAACATACTGTATCTGTAGGTTTTATTTCCACGGTTTTTTAAGTGGTATCGGTTCCTGTCGGTAACATAAAACTATTAGGCCTACTGAAATGAGTGAAAGAAACCAGGGCTCCGAATTGGATCTTGGTTGGATTAATAGTGCCTGTGTCAACCTGAGCGCCGTGAAACGCAACGCGGCAGAACTTCAGTTGCACAGAACTGTCAAGAAGGAATGGCAGGCTGCGTGGCTTCTAAGAGCGGTCACCTGCATCGACCTGACAACCCTGAGTGGGGACGACACACCTAGCAACGTGGCCAGACTCTGCGCCAAGGCGGCGCAGCCCTTGTCTCCAGACCTACTGACTGCGCTAGGCATCGAACAACCGATCACAACAGGCGCAGTCTGCGTCTACCCAGCAAGAGTCGCGGACGCAGTCCAAGCGCTCGCCAGGTTAAAAGCCGGTCATATCCCTGTTGCTTCAGTGGCCACGGGCTTCCCTAGTGGGCAGTATCATCTGTCCACGCGCGTGCAAGAGATCAGTTACGCGGTGAATGCCGGTGCGACAGAAATAGACGTCGTTGTTGACCGGAGCTTGGTTCTAATGCAACAATGGGGCAAACTTTACCAGGAATTGCAGCAAATGAAGGAGGCCTGCGGACCTAACGTTTACATGAAGACCATACTTGCGGTTGGAGAATGCGGGTCTTTATGCAACGTCTACAGAGCGTCTCTAGTAGCCATGATGGCGGGATCGGACTTCATCAAGACCTCGACAGGCAAGGAAGCTGTCAACGCTACACTTCCTGTTGGCATTGTCATGTGTCGTGCCATAAGAGACTTCCATGAGAGAGTTGGATATAAAGTTGGACTGAAGCCGGCTGGAGGTATCCGAACGTCCAAAGACGCGATTGCGTGGCTGATATTAATCAAAGAAGAGCTTGGTACAGAATGGTTTGATTCACACTTGTTTCGTATCGGGGCATCAGGCCTGCTTACTGACATTGAACGCCAACTTTACCATTATGTGACGGGCAGATATGCTGCTGCAAGCGAATTCTCTATGGCATGATCGTCAGTATGTCATCACAATGATACATTGCTTATAATCGAACATGATTTTTCAAACTATTGTTTTAAGAAAATTAAATTGAAATTGTCAAATTGGAGTACAAACTATGTTTGTATATAAGAAAATTAAAATTCATTCTCGTTAATGACAAACCGAAATAGTGAACCATAATTTTGATTAAATTAATGTCCTCTATATGGCATATGATGGTGTTTAGTTTATTTAAGATCATTATAGCACCTTGAATCTTAAGCTAAGGTCCTAAATTGCTAGAACTTAAAATATTCACTCTACTTTAAAAGTGAAAATAACATACCTAAAATATGATTTAACTTAGAGGCTATTGGTACCATTTTGGGTAAAACACTTTGTTATCAATATGTTCTCTAAGATTTTCAAATGTTTTGTTAATACAGTGGCTGGGCATTTTTTGTACTTTTAAAGAAATAAAACAAATTTACTTTACAAAATATAATCTAACATTTATAAATATTTAACAAGCAATAGACTGGAGAGGGTGATAGGGAGTCAAATCCCTGTCAGGTGTATTGAAGTTTTTTTCCCTAAATGGTTTTACACTCTCCTTCCAGGCAAATGCGGCAAAACTTTCTCTAAATCCAATCTTACCCATTCCAAACGTAACCTGAAAGGATAAGTCGTGGTGCTAAGGAAAAATGTTACAAAAGGTTTTCTATGGTTAATTGACTTAAATACTGTATTATTTTGTGACACATTCATTTAATTTTAATACATACTTTCAATATACTTTATACTTTGGATTCGTGTGTTCTGAAGGCTGTGTCTACAGAAAATTTTGAATAAAACCTGTAGTCCAAGAGGACTGCACGAAAGCCTTCTGAACCCTTTATTTAGTTTTCAGCAATGTTTTTGTTTTGCTTATTAATGGTGATTAATAATATTAACATGAGTCTTGTAGATTATGGTGGGACATGCAGTGCGAATGGGAGAATCTAGAACCGTGTTCAGGGTATTGACTAGCAAACCCAATGGGAAGATACCATTGGGAAGACCTAGAGACAGATGGGAGGATAACATTAGAATGGGGCTGAACGTGATGGGGTGTAATGAGGTGGACTGGATAGAACTAGCTCAAGATAGGAATAGGGTGTAGTGAGGTGGACTGGGTAGAACTA
>CABFWB010005920.1:0-38800 GCA_902151455.1 Timema bartmani | reverse complement strand
TACCCCCACCATAATATTAAGTTACCCCGAGATGCTCTACCAATCAAGCTGACTGCCGTGGACCGATGATAAAAAGCTGAAAAGGTGAGGAGGAGAAGTGACTAGGTACAACAGTATTATTTAAAATGGCGGTAACAAATTTACTGAGCTCTAGCAGACAAAAAGAGTAAAGTAAAAGAGTTGCTGATCAAAAATCGCACCGAGAGTGTGTCAACAACATATCCCTTTCATCCTTGAGCTCAAGGGCGTATGCAGTCTGCATCGGCGACCTTCATGACTATTCGGACAGATCTACACTTGGTCACGTGATTGTCAATGCAATTCTCAAGGAAAGGTATCAAGGTGACAGTGCATAACTAGACTATTCGGATACAGCTTAAGCATAACAATTGACTCAACGATTAAAGGTTTGCCAAAAGAAACTCACATCGAGACTTTTAGCTTGAAAACTTTTACTGTTAATTTAAATGGACCAAAATATCTTAGATCTTAAATTTTGTGTAGTATTTAACTAACACTTTCTGAACCAACTAAGAATAACAACACCCAGCTTAACTGTCTTAAATCTATAACTGGCAAAACCCAGCCCCCAGCCATTAATTCATCGCTGTTAAAGGGGAAAACCATATTTCACCAATGATACATTTTTTGGCCATGTCGAAAACCGAACCTGGAGACCTTAGCTTGGTTTCTTAAAGAGTGACATCTAAGTGTTGGCCTAACCAAGACATAACCACAGCCATTCCAATAATTCCACTCCATAGTTGCATACCAAACCATTAATTCATGGTTATAAGTTTATACCTCATCTTCACTTTCCTCCTCTGATGATTCACTTTCAGATGATGAATGTGTCTTCTTAGCTTTAGTTGTGCCAGAGGCTTCTTCTTCACTTGAACTTGCGTCACCTCTTTCTTCCTAAAATAGGCAATAATTAATTCAATAATCTAAAACTAATAAAATGGAAACATTTTAAAAATATGAGGATTCTTTTACCCTATTGAAGTTTCCACACACATCTTAGTTAATGAGTTACATTATTATTACTATTATTACTATTGTTATTATTATTAATCAGTGGTACAGCTAAAAATGTACTTTGAAAGAGGCATACAATCAAAGCTGTAGCCAAAACAAAATTTCTTTTGAGGGGCAAAATGGCTAACTGCCCTTCTGCCTGAAGCTAAGAAAATGTATGAGTATTATATGCCTTTCTGAAGATATATGGAGGTTTTTCTATGGTCGCTAAAGGTAATGATTCAAATAATGTGAATGTCCTTTCATATAATGTATTGTAAGTATTCTTTATGTACTTTTTGCAATTGGGGATTTTTAAAGAACTTTAAATGCATGTAATGGCGTATTTTTAAAATATAAAGTGGTTTTTAATTGTAACCTTTACATTTGACCTATCTTCAGTGTTCTATATTCTAGTTCTACTTCATTTAATATGAGTTCTTATCGAAATTATTTGACCTCTTGGGAGGGGGCAAATACCCTGTTTGCCCTCTCTGGGTGCACCACTTTTACTAATATTAGTGTTTTCAAAATATTGATAGGAAAGTGTACATCGGTACTCCATGCTCTGATAAACTCTAAAGCCCTTCAAAACCGTATGAGTGAATGTGTCCAAGTAATAAAGTGCCATAGGAGACCTAATATAGTTTAACTTGGAAAGAGAAACATTTAGTTGTATTCAGGGGCATGGCCAGGAATTTTTTTCAGAGGGGAAGGGGAAAATTAAATCAAATTTTAACAAAATGTTATAAGATCTAGTTTTTAATTGTACTTAATTACTCTGACATTTGGAACTCAAAAGATAATTGCTGCATTTATAAAAATATGTCACCTATCCCCAACTGGAGTTAGTTCTATCCAGTCCACCTCATTACACCCTATATCTTTCAGGTCCATTCTAATGTTATCCTACCATCTGCGTCTAGGTCTTTGCAATGGTCTCTTCCCATTGGATTTACTAGTCAGTACGCTGAACGAGGTTCTAGATTCTTCCATTCATGCTGCATGTCCTGCCCACCATAATCTATAAGACTTTACTATTCTAACAATGTAGTGTGATGAGTACAAGGCATGTAACTCAGCATTATGTAACCTCATCCACTCCACAGTAGCCTTATGACCCTTTTGAATCAAATATCTTCCTAAACACCTTGTTTTTGAACACTATAAATTTATTTTTGTCATGCAAGCTTAGAGATCGTGTTTTACAACCGTAGAGAACAACTGGTAAAATTATTGTTTAGTATAATCTGAGTTTTACATTCCTTGAAAGCAGGCAAAATTCGACAACTTATTGACCAAGTAATTGCATGAATTTTTCGACCATTCTAACTAAAATTTAATAATAATAACTCTAAATGCCTCAATAAAGGGAATACAGCTAACTATGTTTATTTACTTACCCTCCATTTTCGTTCTTTCTCCTCCCTTCTCATTTGCTCTTCAATCTCTTCAGGATTTGTGAACCTGCGATTCTTCCCCTTATGGTTAGTATACTTGCCTGGAAAAAATAATAGAGTAACATTCACTACAACATTTGTTCTATTTTGCCTAAAACTTTCCCTTTAAAAAAAAGTCCAATTCACAGTGGCATGATTGAGAAGAAGACAAGGTTGGTAGCGCAAGGATTCAATCAACGACCTGACATTCATTTTTCAAAGACTTTTGCACCGGTGGAACCAAACGGAGCCATTCGCCTTATGTTATCACTGGCAACACGATTCGGCATGTGGGTCAGATAATTTGACGTTACTACAGCCTACCTAAACGACGAACTTGAAGAAATCCATATGGAGACCCTGCAAAATTATGAGAAGGTATTACAGAGCATCATACACTTTGAGGGTAATAGCTTGACCACCAATAAGGCCAGGATCATGATGAACGAATTTCGTAAAGGTAATAAAGTGTGCCTTCTGAAGAAGTCACTGTATGGGTTGCGCCAAGTGGGCAGGAGTTGGTACAACAAGCTGAATAAAACCCTTGAAAAACTTGGCGCCCACAAAATCTGATCCGTGCTTGTTCCAAATCGGTTCAGAATGATAGTGACATACGAAGACGATATTCTAATTGCGTCTAAAAATATAAAAAAATCGCTGACCTAGGATTAGAACTGGGTAAGCTTTTCGAGATGAAGGATATTGGCTACGCAAAGTGTTGTTTGGGCAATGAGATCGACCAGGGTGATGGGTACATCTCTTTACGACAGCAAGGTTATGTACAGGAACTTCTTGCTCGTTTTAATATGTCTGACTGTAAACCAGTAAATACTATCGAGCCATGTGCGAAACTGAAGGGAAGTCAGGGACCAATTGAAGAAGACAAGAAGCTCCCTTATTGTGAACTGGTAGGAGCTCTTACTTACCTGTCCACATCAACATGGCTTGACATTGCTTTCGCTGTCAGCTACCTGGGTCAATTCAACAATTGTTATGGGGCAAGTCATTGGAGGACAGCCAAGCGGGTTCTCAGGTACCTGAAGGGGACATCCAATATCAGACTAACCTACAGGACAGATCAAAGTAAATTGAAAGGGTTTGTAGATGCCGACTGGGGTAATTGCACTGAGAATAGACGGTCCTATACAAGCTATCTTTTCATGTTCAACAGAATCCCGATTTCTTGGGACTCTAGGAAACAAAGGACAGTGGCTCTGTCCACCTCAGAAGCTGAGTATATGGCCTTATCAAAATGTGTAAAAGAGGTAATTTATATTCAACGTTTCGCCCGTGAGTTGGGCCTTGACAAATTGGCAGATCTAGCAATATATTCTGACACCGAAAGCTCGCTGAAACTAGCCAAGAACCAAATATTCCACTCCAAGAGCAAAAACATTGATATCCGATACCATTTTGTCAGGGACACGCTGCAGGACAAGTCTTTCCTTGTGAGTCATATATCGACTGAGGATCAAGTAGATGATTTTCTGACCAAAGCTTTGCCAAGATCGAAGCATACTTGGTGCACAAAATCTGCTGGGATGGCTGCCATGACATAAGGGTGTTCTTTCTTCTTGTGATCCTTGACCCAAGGGGAAGTGTCAGGAGTCCTTTACACAGAATAAGGGAAGCACCATAGGCTAAGCTGAGAACATTTGTTTACTAATCTCGGCCCACAACTAGTGTCGTCATCTGCGCATGCGCATACCCACATTCACAGACGATATGAATGCGCACATGACCTACCTCTGTTTTCTTGTCTTGCTGGATGCTCGTTACCTCGAAGATCGTCATGTAGTGTTGTGTGCTGTTTTCATTTATATTATCTTGTTTACAAAAGTGTTACTTTGTTCAGTCAGACATTCACGCCTACGATATTCTTCCTTACTTTGCTAACACTAACCTTTCATGTGTCAACAACATATTTTTAATCAAATTCCAGGATTATTAAATATGTTGCTCTATATTCACAAATATACTCACAGACCATGATCATTCATGATATTTTGATGCATAGTCACATAGATTCCCATACTATTTCTATTGAGCTATCTTAATCCTTCAATTCCTTCTCATGAAATAATTTTAGAAAATCGCCAAAATATTTATTTTTTCACACATGAAAGGTTAGGTTAGGCTTCCTTGGGATAGTTTTAGTTATTATAGAACCATATTAAGTTATTTTTTAATTATAAGAAAAAGCTCCACTCACCGTAGCAATAAATAAACATCTTTTGAAACATAATATTGATTAAATGTCATGGAAATAACAAGATAGCAAGTTTGTATTACTAATTATTATGTCACTTTACCAACAGAGATAGAAGGCCTACCTAACCTTTCATGTGTTAATAAATTAAATGTGGATGGTACACATCAACCAATGATGTCATAGGAATTTTGGTGTGAAGACTCTTGGGTATACATAACGCAAAGCTTCATGGGAAGTCACATTCATTTTAGTATGCAATATCATTGGTGTAGTAACACAGCACATCACAATAACATTACGAGCTTACATATAAATCAATATTTACATTTCAAAAGTGATTTGGGCAGTGTTTTGTTGAGTTTTGTTTGGATTTTTTTAAGACCAGGTCTTACATCCTTACACACTTGACACTTATGTAGGCCTACTAATTACACTAAAGGTTTTAAGCATTAGGAAAGTTCTACCCACATTAGTATGGAAAAAAAGAGTGGACAACGATTTTGGAAAACCTCCTAAGTACACCCAACCTAGATTCAAACCTCGATGTCTCCGGCATCAGCAGTCTAGTCTACTGCAAGAGTAGAGCATCAGACCATGCAACCATCGAAACGAGTCAGAAGTAGATTTTTTTTTACCATCGGGTCTTACCACCCGTTCAGGTTTTATTATACTACGCCTATGTACTAATTACTCTAATGTGTTAAGGGTTAGGAGGGTTTGATTTAGAGGAAGTGCACTCACATTTGCTTGGAAGTAAAGTGAAAAAACATTTAGAAAAAAAGCCTCTCAGTCCATACAAGAGGGATCAAACCCTGATCTCCTCGTCTTCAAAAGTCTAGTCTAGCACAAGAGTAGTGCATTAGACCATGTGGCCACCAAAGCGGTTAGAGGTAGAATTTATTAAATGTCTTAAAAATGCATAAATTTTAATGGAGGCCTATTTCAATTCTATGTACTCTTGTGTACATAAAGAAGCAAATAAAATATTTACATATTGTATCGTAACAATTAAAATTAGTCTAAAATGGAACATATAATGCATCTATCACCAATTTAACTAAGGATATCAATAGATTAAATCAGCCACTGTGTTTTTTATAAGAATTTTAGATTTCTGTTTTTCAAAATCCACTTAAAATTATTAATTAACTTAGAACATGAAATAGGCTTAGTGTTATTATTCAATAAAATGGTGAGAGCAATTTATTGAACCTTGAGTAGGCTACCTAAAGAATTTAAAAGCAAATTGTAAAGTTATTTGATGTAATTTACACGAATTGATGTACCTACAACATAGAACAAGTTTACTAAAACTAAAATTATAAAACTATTATATAAATGTGTGAGGAATTAGAAAGCCCAGGTCCACGCTTAATTTATAACATTTTGTGGCTTTATCGTGAACGTCACTAGTTCTTAAACAAATGATTTATGTATAACATACTAATTGTTCACGAATTGAATTAATTATTTGAATTAATATTACTCTAGAATATTTTACAAAAGACTCTTACCTCTAGGCATATTGAACTTTTTTCTTACAAAAGACTATAACGTTAAGCCTAGCACACGAGTACAATTCAATGCACTCTACCCCAAATTATACACGCAAATTTTAGTTGACACAAAAAAGTTTTACAAGTTTTCAACGCTGTTAAAACTAAACTTATTTCTGGTTATAACGTATTCCTTTTCAATGAAACGACAGACATAAAATTCACAGATCAAGTTAACACGAACATGAACATCTAATAATTACCAACACATTTCTTACTTCTTAGGATATTTTTGATTGAAGGATAAAGCAGCTTAGCCAACAAAATTATTTAACAATACCAGAGAAGCTTTTGAAAATTTATAGAAAGATTCAAACAAAATTAAATTTCACAGCAGTGGAAAAACATTTAATCTTACGCCATATTGTGCTTGGAATAGACTGAAAGTAAAATTTGTTTCTCTATTGAGTTTGGATTATAATATTACTCATATTCTATGATTTTATGTTTGAATTTTAGTCAAACTAATAAAAGAACTTCGTTTGAAAAGTAGGACCATAATAATTATTTTTTCAGTATTATTATTTATTTAGATGCCTAGTTAAATTTGGTAATGTTTATGATTATATATTTTTATCCTTTATAAGACTACCAAAGCTTTACCATCTACTTTCAAACATACCTAATTACGCCTATCCTTTATAAGACTACCAAAGCTTCACCATCTGCTTTCAAACATACCTAATTACGCCGTTCTCTTACTGGGTAGGTAAGAAACTGTGCATATAGCACCAAAAAAAACCTCCGTATTTAATCCAACCTCACTAACTTTCTCCATACTTTACCATTCTTGCCTACGAATTTTGCTTAAACAACATCCAAACATCGAATCATACATTCTTTTTTATTCTTAAATCTTTTAATGTTCATCTTTTTCACACATATTCTCCACAAAATATATCCACACACTCTACCTTCATATATTTAATTCGTTACTTGTTCCACACTCATCCTCAATATGCCCAAACCAATGTAAGATTCTTCTTTCACATATCTGTTTGAAAGAATTGTATAGGATCCACCTTTTCACCTGTACATATTTGGACCAGTATGCCATGACTAGTTTCTTCAGTGTGTTCACTAAGGGAACATATTATCTTACCCCAAAACTGCTGATTAAAGCTATTTTTGGATCTACATGATTTGAAAGTCTTCACACCTGGACCTCAACTACATTGTTATTGATGGGGGAAATGCAACACTTTATGAAACAATATATGATTGATTCAAGAAATTACTTTTATTGAGTCAGCTACACTAGCCATGCATTCTGTCATTATTGAAATTCATTATCCTAAGCGAGGGATCCACACCAACCATTGTAAAAATTTCGAATATAGGAACTGTGTTTAATGATTTATGGCGCTATAAAAACGTATGAAACGCCAAGTTTGAAAATTGATAACGCTTCTAAGTGTTACAGTTGATTTTATATACAGCTCATGCAAGATTAAGTTTTTAGAGGGGGGCAGATCAAATCTTACCATTAATGATTTTTTCTCACCACGTGATAATATATTGAATTAAATTTATTTAAGTTTTTCTAGTTTTTAAAAATCGTTAAATAAAACTACAAACAGAAATAATAAAATAAATCCGGTTTTAAATTAACCTACGGTACCAAATTATTACATTACATGTATGAAAGTTGAGCGTCTCTGTTCTTAATGCTAGTTCATGAGTACCACAGTAATTTAGCATTTTATTAATATGCCTAGTATATGCCCGTTTTTTTACATTAGATTCTCTGCAATATGTTTTTGAACTGAAATTTTGACTGAGAAATCTATCTGTGTTGTAATATTTACTGTTCTAAATGTTTTAATTCAAATGCATTTTCCAAATGAATTGCACATTCTTTCTGTTTTTTAATTATTTTACTTAAATGTTTAAAATCCTTACAGCCTATTGCTGTCCACAACCCCGCACCACCAAACAATAAACAATAAAAACAAAATAAACTTTGTTTTCCTTCACTCTCACTTAACCACAATAATGTTTACCAAACAAAGCATTGAAAAAGTTCTTTTTTTTGTTGCCATCCACCTGCATAAATGTAAAGTCATTAGGCTGATGTGCTCCTAAACGTTTAATTTACTTTTTTTTTCCAGTTTTAATGAAGAAATTGGAATTTTAATAAACAATCTAGTCTATTAATTTTAATTAATCATTTTCACGCGTCATTTTACTTCTTGGGTTTTAACACATACTAAAACATAGACATCTGGATGAATAAACAAAATATAGACCACCTTCGTCATATAGCGGCCCAGCTTAGACTGGCCCAATTCGTTAATGTAAAGCTCGTACCGGAATGGTAGGGATACTAAATTAAGCTACGAGTCACACTGGGTGTGGCTTATCTGAGAGGACTGGGCCAGAGTTGGTCCTTGTCGGCTTCTATATTCAGTCACTAGAGCGCTGATAAAGTCTTCACGTGACGTTTGGACTGAGAAATGATATCTTAACTTGAATACTGTATAACGAATCCAATAATTCACTGCATGTAGAGAATGGTGTTACACTTATATTAATGGGTTTTTTTTCAAAAATATTTTATAGAATAAAAAGAAAATAAGTTGTATAAAAAGTTGGTGGGGCTTGGCCCCTAATGACGGGTTGCCACTGAGTAATTATTACGTATTTGATCAAAACTACAAGGCACGTGGAAATTGCTAATCACGATGGTGACTGAAATGTTTCCTGCAGGGCCTACAAAGGTTAATCTATACCGTGTCAAGTTAATTCTAAAGAAAGAATTTAGTTTTTTTTACTTAATTCTTGGCTTTACTCATATTTGAGATACAAAATGAAAGCCATTGCTGAAATATTAAGCTAACAGTTGCTTATTTATATTCTCTAAATGATTAGATATTATTTTAATCAGTGATCTGTATAAGCACCGTGCGTTTTACGTCTGGCGCTGGTAGCGGTAGAAACTTGCAATTTATGAAAATTATTGCTGAAACACAAAGCCAATTTTGCCAACTGTACGATCTGGATACTACTTTTGATATAATTTCAACACGTGTACAATCAAATGTAACGCTGTTACAAGAACAACTTAATTCTATCAAATGGGTTTGCACTCACCCTCATCCTCGCCAAATGTAAACACGAGAGCCCACACGCCGCCAACATCCACTCCCCAGCTCTCCGTCCCACTGACTGAATGGTGGTACGGCCCGACTGTCCAATCGTGAAGGAAGCCCCGCCCACAAGCTAAGTGGGATATGAACTTGGCCCGTGAAGGTTCGAGAACCAGGGACCAGACGGTTCTACAAACTCCGAGCAGTTGCCAGAGCCACCGCCTGTCCCCCCCGAGCGCTGTCTCACTCCCCTTTTCCACTCCATTCTTCCCTCCCTCTCTCTGTGGGCGTATCGAAATTTATAGAGACTATATATTGGAATGTATGTTGTTAGCAGGAACTCATTGTATCACTGGCCTCTAGGTGAGAGCACCGCTTTATACTTAATAGTTAATATTAAATGGATCAAAATTCTGTTTCGGCGTAATTTGGGCGGGGGGAATAGTTTCTAAATTCACGTTTGGGGCTTATTAAAAATAATTATTGAATGGGAATCTTCTCTAAATTAACGTTTTGAGACTTATTAAAAATAATTATTGAGTGGGAGTCTTTTATAAATTAACGTTTGGGACTTATTTAAAATAATTATTGAATTTCGGATGACTAAACATTCTTTTCTCGCCGCTAGGCGGCAGTTTTTTAGACGCGTGCTTACCGCCATTTAAAGATGGCTTGCAACGTTAAGGCGTTAGGTCTATTGTCAGGGTATTAGGATGTGACTATGTTTTTTATGTTAATTGCTTAGGGTTGAGAGGTTCATTTTATTTTGGTATTGTCACTCTGACATTATGTATATTCATATATCTTTTAGAATTTACAAAGTTGGGGCAATGTTGTTAACCTAACAGATATATTTATAGCTTATTCGAGCTTAGCTTGTTTTTGTATTGAGGGAAAGTTAACAGATATGTATAGCTTATTTGAGCTTAACTTGTTTTTGTATTGATGGATTGGGGCAATGTTGTTAAGCTAACCGATATATATTGCTTACTCGAGCTTAACTCGTTCTTGTATTGAGGAAATGCTAGCAGATATATATAGCTTATTCGAGCTTAACTTGTTTTGGTATTGAGGGAAAGTTAACAGATATATATATATATATATATAGCTTATTTGGGCTTAACTTGTTTTTGTATTGATAGAAGGATAACAAACTGCTTTAATGTCTTCAATTATTATCTTGATAATGAATCATATACATGAACCTTAGAATATTGTATTTACGACTCTTGTCATATTTAATATATCTTAAACTTAACTTTTGCATTAAAGTAATATTAGTATTCTTATGCATTGTATTTTGTATCACTTATTCTTATATCTAATAAACTAAACCTGTTATTCTCTTGTAACTCCTTTACTCTTTATTCACGGCCTCTCATATTTTGGGTTATTTTAGGATATTTTTTAAAAGTAATAACCTGTGGCCTGTTATCTAGTAAAAATTTTACATTTTTAAAAAATTAAAATCGCAGGGCTTATCAATATAATGCCAGAAAGTAGTATCCTACCTGTCAATATACAATCCATTTTAGATCCATGTATTATCGCTAAAGAGAGAGAGAGAGAGACTATAAACTTGGCAACACTGTACATGGCTAAATGTCGTCTATTGAGTTTACAATGATGACCTCTATATAAACTGGATGCATATTTATTATTTAAGGCTTCACCAGATAAAAGTTATTTTTACTCGGTATCGGTCCCTTCTGTTTCAGGACCATATTTATAAACATAGTGGTTAAATGCTGCGTCATACACCCACGCGGAATATCGACAGCCGCGATAAATGCCCAAACCATCGGGGTCGTCCATAAATAATACTTAATACTTAATTTAGTTACATGGAAAGGGGGGTAGGGGGTTACATCAAAGTGTAACGTAGCACAGATCTTATACTCAAATTCTAGTGTCCTCTTGTTGAATGTGTGGAATGCCAGGCCTCCACCGTGGTTCGGATCACACGTTAAACTGTAGGTCCTCCATTTCATCTCACAATCAGCCTACCGTTACAAATTAGCGTTAGTGCGTATAACCCTAACAGGTGGTGGGCCGCGGTGCTAATAATAATAATATACGCATGCTCAAATATAATAATATTATTGTTCATGTTTTCATCTTTGATAAACAAACTTAGAGATAACTTCCGCATATCTGTGGCGTTCAAAATTTAAGTTAGGCACTACTTTTTGTTTATCAATATTTTGAATGAGCTTATTAGGTGGCATCGTCTGTCAGAGACTACGAACACCAACCACATTCGAAAACGTATATTTTCATGCGCGTGACAGTGACATGTTTATACTCACCGCACTTGTTTAGATTTGTCCAGTCGAATCCAATCTACTGACTCCCTCACGGGCTTTTAGTTGGAGAACTGTCAGTCGAAGCGGCTTTAATTTATAGGTATAATACTCTCAGAAATAATATATAAGTTATTCTGGATTTAAAATGGATTTTAAGCAGTTTTAAATCTGAATCCCTCCTTTAGTATCACAAAACTTCCCGATGAAATAATGACATTCATTCTTGGTGAGAAAAGTTATGTAATACAGGTTTCAGGGGGGCGGGGGTTGGCGGGCCCAAGGCTAAATGTCTACATGGTGTTATGGTGTTACATGGGGGAGGCTGGGCTAAGAAGGTAAGAATAAAGTGTTTTGTGGTTTAAGGATGACCCCCTTGTAGATCGCCTTGACCATATTTTCAGTCATGGATTATTTGGCGCAGTGGTTTCCAACCTTAAGGTGGCCTCAAAACCACTCAGTCGAAAATTGAATAGAGCGCGGACCACTCTCCTCCACCACCCCTACCCCCGGTCAACATCCTTCCCCTAGCCAAGGAACTTCAGACAACTAAGTTAAAATATTATTATTATTATTAGTATTATATTAGTATTACTAAAAATCACAAATTATTACAATACTTTTTCCATAAGAAAATATGTTTGAAAAATTTGTTAGAATGTTAGTTAAAATAAAAAGTAAAATTAAATCACTATATTTCTTAAGATTTTCAGTGTCATTTAAAATGATTCGGATTATTGTGGTACAACTGTCCCGCGATTGGGAGCCAATTATGATGATTTTGAATTATTAAGATATCATTGGCTGTTATAGCCGTGTGATCGAGCGCTAATTATTATATTATTACGGTTGCGGTCTAATTTGTGATAATTGGTAATTATAGCCCCGTGATCGAGCACCAATTATTACGATATTTTACTTAAATAAATAAAACTGTTAATGTTTCACACGATTTATTGTAGTGATTTTATCTTCTTATACAATTTTACTTGGAATACAGGTTATTTTCTGTGTATTCTTTATATATAAGTTAGTAGTACTGTCGTGATATTACATGTTCTCTAGGTTTATGTCGCCGGCACTCTCTGTGTTCATACGCACAAACAGCTTTATATGACATATACCCTTGCCCCTTGGACTTCTCGTGACTAGTGTCAAAACCAACCAATCGAAAGCATCCCTGCGACAGGTGTCTTAAAGGCTAGCTTCCTATTGGGTATATGGAGCTGGCGTGTCTTGCTTGTTTGGTAAATATTACGGAGTTGAATTTTGAAATAAAAAAATAAGTTTTAATGGTGCATCCTTCTACGTTATTCTTGAAAAGCACGTGATTCTCCATGGATGAAGTCTTAAAAGGATAATTTACATACAATTTATTGAAAAATACCTTCATCCATGACTTTTTACATGTATGAGAGCAGTCCAAATCAGTATCATTTCACATTTTTGAGCTTGAATTTGTTTAACCAATTGAGAAGTTCTTGGGGTTATACTCTTGCTCAAAGCTAATCTCATGTCATTGCTTGCGTCCAGCGAATTTCTTTGCTTGTTTTTGATTAAAAGTAAAGTAGAGAATCCTGTTCACACAAAAAGGTTGTCGAAAACACCATCAGACACTGTGAGACGGCTCGCCAAATATTTGGGTAAGATATCGCCTTCTTACACCACAACTCTTCCATGTTTACACCAGATTCAAAAGAGTCCCTGAAGTTACTATAGTTTTGAAGTTCGATCACCTCTTCTAAGATTTCATCAGGAAGGTCGTTGGGCTTGACACAGAAAGGATTTCAAATTAGTTTCTTAATGAATTCACTTTAATTTTTGTCAAATTCTGTAAAATAACGTGTGAATTCGTCCTTGAGTATTTGTAAATGACACAACAGGTTTTGTTGGACCTCACTGTGATGGTAGCATAGTTCTTATCTTCAGCAAGGGCTTTCAACGTCAGAAATTCTGAATAATTTTTCTCTTGAACGTTGTCAATCCACAGATCAAATTTGCACAAAAATGTATGAAATTTGTCTTCAAACACAAAAATATTGGCGACACCAACTTCTCATTTCCAAAACCCTGTAGCTGCAAATTTAGGTGATTAAAATGTAAGAAAATATCCACGAGATAGGCCAGTTGTATCGCGAATTTTGCTTGTTTTTGGGGTGGGCACTTTGACTCGCAGACCACCATTTCAGAACCAATTATTTAGAGGATGACCTTCTCCTTCTTGCACTCACTGAAGATGAAGATCGTGAACGTGCCCATTAAGTATTGTCATCTCGGTAAAAACTTCCTTGGTTTATTGTTGGTTCTGTACTTCAGGTACGCTGACAATTTTCTAGTTTAGTTGCTGATCGAGGCTTTGATTGTATTGGGAGATTTGGTGGTTGAGTTGGCCAAGGATTTTTCCTAACTGAGGCACTATCCAAAGTCGGGAAGGAAGATCGATTGTTTTGCGCCTGTTCATTCCAAGTTGGTTTATTTCCTCCTCCATTATAATGCTGGCAATTTTCGTATTGTTGTCAAGCTGCCGACGTCTTGAGAATGCTTTTACGGTTTTGGTCTAACCAATGAAAAGGTGTTCAATGGCGTCCCCATCGTTGCATTTTTTTTCTGCAGCTAATTAACAACTTTTCCCACAGTAGAAGTCGATGGAAAACTTCTCACAAATGGAGCTGATCACGCTCATCTTCCTAGCGGAAGCTTGAGAATAGTTGTGTGGTGACACTTGACTTGTAGCGTCTAAACAGGTTTCAGCAGTTGGTGATTTAGGGAATATTCCATATATTTGATTAGAGTTTGCTTCGAATTGAAAACGTGGACTTCGCACACCTCTACACACAAGGCATTGTGACATTTTGACTTGGTTCATTAATTTGTATGAATATATCAGCTACATCAATGTATGTTGAGTTAAATGAGATTGTTAAAAATATATTGAAATATGGTATACAATACAAATAAGCGAGGAAAATAATCTTAGCTTTATTAAATAATGTAGAAATTGAAAAACAAGAAGGGTTTTCTATTTTCATGTACACCATACATTAAACAAGGAGAAATATCTACTGTTTGGATATCACAAGTTTAATTAATTCTTCAACATTCCCACTAGCCTGTAGTTAAACTTAAAAACTGTTATCATTAGCCTGTCCTATCCATTTACACAAAATATTCCCAACAGTGTGCGAAACACCTGAAACTTCTCTTTTACTTGTAGCTTTGAAAATATCTACAACTTGTTTCTCACTTCATCAAGGGTGGTGAGAGGTGGGAGTCTGGGGCGTCCAGACCCCCCTTTTGGATTAACTGGACCCCCACTGGAATTTATTGGATGCCCCCTTAACCTTTTCACTGTCAAACCCGTAAATATACGTTGTGTGACAACGTGTCGTTGTGGTCAAACCCGTAAATATACGTTTTTGTGCAGGGCTCACTTTGTCAAACCCGTACATATACGTGGAGCATTAGAGCTAATTGAATTGCGCGCTAAAGTGCAAAGAGGCTATAAAGAAAAAATACTGCACTTTTTCCAAGGTTCATCTATAGTTTTTAAGTTTATATTTACGAGTGAAATATATACTTTCTTGAGCTCACTCACTACTGTCAAGAACTCAAGATGGCGTGGCGAGGAAAACAAACAAAGTTGCGGGATGACGAAATTGAAGGATTTATAGTGGACAGTGACTCAGAAAATGACTTTTTTGATGATGAAAATGAATCTGAATATTCTGTAGGTGATATATCAGAAGAAGAAGGTGACATTGATAGTGTCAGGGATCCCTCTGAAGTACAAGATGATGTCAGCAATCAACTGGCACCTGCTAAACGGAAAAAAAAGAAGATAAGTCTCCTTTATTTAATTGGATTTCTGGGCAATTTAAACCTATTTTACACAACTTCTGTGCATCTAATTCTGGATTTACAAATGATTCACTAAATGATGATTCCCTTGAAATTGATTTCTTCTTGCGTTTTCTCACTCCTGCCTTGGTTCAGACGTTTGTCAACGCTACTAATGAATATTCAGAAGGTTTTGACAGATTCCCCAATTTCTTCAAACAGTAGATTTCACAAGTGGCAAGACACTAATATAGATGAATTGTATGTGTTCTTTGCCCTTACCATGTTGATGACAAGAGTAAAAAAGTTGAAAATTTCTGAATATTGGTGCACAAAATCCCTGATTCACACCCCAATTTTTTCTCAAATTATGGCTGTAAACAGGTACCAAACTCTTCTATGTATGCTTCATTTCTCCAGTCTCACCCCTGCAGACAGCAATGATAAACTCTACAAATTAAAACCCTTCATAGATCATCTTAGGACTGTGTTCAAAGAAACACTGCAGCCTTTCCAGAGCCTATGTATTGATGAATCACTTGTCCCTTTCAAAGGTCGCCTAGGTTTCAAACAGTTCATTCCAAGCAAGCGACATAGATTTGGAATAAAACTTTTTGTTCTTTGTGATGTTGAAACTGGTTTCATATTGGATTTTATTGTATATGTTGGGCAAGGAACAGATATCGAGGATAAGTTTTCATTAGGAATGTCTGGTGCAGTTGTCACAACCCTTATTGAACCATACCTTGATAAGGGACATTTTTTGTTTGTGGATAATTGGTATACCAGCCCCTGTCTCTTTGACTTTCTTCACAAACATCAAACTAATGCCTGTGGCACAGTGAAACAAAACAGAAAGGGAATGGCTCCACTACACAAGAAATTAAAAAGAGGTGAGACAGAATCGTACCACAATGGATCTATGATGGCGCTAAAGTGGATGGACCGCAGAGAAGTTCGCATGCTGACTACAATGCACCCTGATGAGATGACACAGACTTCAAAGATAGACAGAAATACTAACCAACACATACAAAAACCTAAGAGTATTCTAGCGTACAATGAAAGCATGGGATCTGTAGACCAGACTGACATGATGTTGAGCAGATTAGACTGTATGAGGAAAAGTATCAAATGGTATAAGAAATTAGCATTCCACTTGATTGATATTATCTTCTTGAACTCTTACTTCATGTATCTAACTAAAACAGGAAAGAAACCTTCACTGGCAGACTATCATTTAGAACTTATCCACCAGCTGATCCAGAGATTCCACAAACCCAAACGGAGGAAGACAATCAACATCTCAAGACAATCCGACAAGACTGACTGCTCGACATTTCCCCGCCATGGTTCCATCTACAGAGAAGTGTTTGTGTGGTGTGTTCCCAAACAAAGAAAAAAGAAAAGAGAAGAAAGGAATCACGTTATATGTGTACAGAATGTGATGTTGGACTGTGTGTTGTCCCCTGTTTCGAAGAATATCACAAACTGATGAATTTTTAATATGTTACATTACCTCCTTATTAAAATTTTTACAATATTTTTTTATAACATTTGATAAAATTAGGGAATATAAATGTATTTTCTGAAAGAATTATTTTTTCAGAAATTGTATTTGTTTTTTACATAATTTTAATTACATTTTGTTTAAAATATTTGATAAAACAACTGTTTTTCAAAAAATTGCTTTTTTCAGTTAAAAAAACCTGACACAGTGGGCTTGTGTATGCAAAATATACATGACAGTGAAAGGGTTAAAAGGGGGATCCACAAATGCATATAAAAATCTATTGTTTACATTTTTTAGTCTTACTACAGTTTTAATTGTATATGTAATCAACCAAATATTAGTTAATGAATATTTTAATATCCACCTTCAAGACACATTTTGTAAAACTTCCGATTGTAAAATCCGCTCTCTCAACATTTCAAATACTTTAGGGCCTACTTCTTTTCTCATACATTCATATGGTATTGGAAAACAAAGGGCATTTCTTGAAATGAGCTGAGTAAGTGGGGTCCGAGAAAAGGAGAATATTTTGGCTTCATCTGTAAGATCCTTTTTGAGGAATCATCTTCAGAAAAGAGTAGCTTAAATAACAGAACTGTCAGAAGTGTAGTTTGTAGCTTATGTAGGGAGGATTACTACCCTTCTCCCACCCATTATCTCAACACACCTTCTTACTCAAAACATTATTTACTAACTATGAAAAGTTTGAAAGAAAGGGCATGGTCGCGGGAAGGGGGGGCAACATTTTATAGAATCATAAATGTTACAGTTTCCATGACTGACATTTCCTGCAAATTTTGTTCTTTCTTAAAAATAGTTGCAGATCGCTTCTACCTTATCTTAAAACGTTATGGTTGCACGTTGGGCGCCAATTAAAGTGATACAGTTTATTTTGTGACAATTGTCCCACGATTGGGAGACAATTGTGAAGTTACGGTTTTATAGGCCCTGTGATTGGGAGCCAATTACAACTTTCTTGAATTGATTGCGAGATAATTGGTATTTATATCCCTGTGATTGAACGCCAATTATGATAATATGGAATTATTATTATTATGCCCCAAGTTTGCTTGGGGCGCCGGTTAAAGTTATACCATTTAATCAGCTGATAATTGACCTGTGATCGAGCACTAATTAAAGCGGTACAGAATTTTTGTGAGATAATTTAATTTAATAAATAAAACCTTTAATATTGCACACGATTTATTTAGATCATGGCACTGGTTTATTACAAAGTTCTGTAGATTTATGTGACTACTCTATATATTTAAGTTAGTACCACTGTCGTGATATTCCACTTCTCTAGGTTTATGTCACCGGCGCTCTGTGTGTTCATACGCACAAAGAGCTTATATATGCCCTACCCCTTGCAACTCTTGTGACCAGTGTAAAAACCAACAAATCGAAAGCGTCCTGGCAGCAGGTGTCATGAAGGCTAGCTTCCTATTGGGTATAGGACCTACTCAATAGCTCAGTGGTCAGAGCATTGACGTACTAAGCCAAAGGTCCTAGGTCCAATTCCTGTGTTCAGGTGTCTTTTTCAATTTAAAGAATATGATATTTAAATGCGATTATATCCATACTTAACAGATATAATAGCTTGGCTATTTAATTCATCATGATAGGCACATTCGTCCAGTTGTTATTGTACTATTGACAGAATAAGGTTCTCCTGAGTAAAATATGGCTTTGTTATCTGAAAGTTTGCAACCTTAATTGATGGCTCATATGTAGCTGACAATTTCTACACGTCCATCAAAGACTCTGCCTTAAAATGAGTGAAAAATGACCTTGGGCATGGGGTGACTCCTGGATAGCTCAGTTGTTAGAGCATTGGCATACTAAGACAGACCCAAGTTTCACAATTGCAGCTATATAGTCAAGCCTTTATAATCCTACAATGAAATGTGTGTTAATACACACCATTATGCTGATATATTTAAAACTACATTGTAAATGTAGATCAATAAAAATATTACTATACTATATAAGTGTAGGATAGATTGAGGCGCTTTCCTTTACTAATACAATATGTTAACAAAGGAAAAATGGCTGCAGTACCCTGAAAATTACACATTTGTTTTGTTGTGTTTTATTTGTGAACTATGAGGCCTACAATTTTCTGGTAACTTTGTGGGCCTTACCCTTCTATCCATCCTCCTATCAATGTTTAATTTAATAAAAAATTCTCAAATTTGGCATCTGATTGCGAATATCATATATACATTCATCTGGTAGCCTTCTCCAGGTGGATTCTTGTAAAATATGAAGTTCTCGGAGATGTTTGAGATGTTTTGGAATATGATTGAAAACTGTTCCTCTTATATTCTTACAGTCATTAGCCTTTAAAACATACAGTTGGCTACATTGAAACAATAAATGTACACTTTTGTCTGTCATCCATCTATTATCTGACACATTGATATTTCTTAGTTGTGGACATTTTAACACATAGTATAAACATCTATAGGTTAACCTTTCAGACTTAGATAAGTCTAGAGTTTTAAGTTTGGAACACTTGGAAATATTTGCTAAATCATAGTCGGTTAAACTGTTATGGGGTATTTCCAAACTTACTAAATGAGGACAGCAAGTGAAAAGCATATCTAGCACATTATCAGGAGACATAGTGCTTAATCTGTAAAAGTAAAATTCTTGTAAATTTGGAACACAATTGAAGATAGTAAACCATTCTTCTGACCTCAATGGGCTCCAAGAATCAAATTCGAGTCGAACCAGTTGTGTCAAACTATTTTGTTTGAAAAGCAAATGTAAGTTATTACAATAGCTAAAGTCCCCAAGAGAGAAGGATTTTAGAGATGGTAATCTTCCCAACAGTGAAAGATCATATGTATTATAACCCGCATGTCCTATTTCCAACTCTTGAAGTTTAGTAAAATTAATAAAAATATCTCGAGAATGTTCATAGATTTCCATCGAGGCAAGGCGAAGTTTTGTCAATGAATCTTTCAGATCATGAATAACGTTTAAAATATCTCTAATGTATGCATGGAAACCCAAGCTAAGAGTGAAACCTTTCAACAACTTGCAGTGATCTGCGATAGGTTTTAATAGCCCTGCTGGATAGCTGATACCATCAGTCAAAATCAATGACAAATTTTTCATATTTTTGGTTTGGCATAAAAGATTCACAACATATTTGCACTCATTAAATTTAAATTTTACTTGAAAACTCTCCAAATCGTATAGTTCCAAGATAAGACGGCACAATAAATCCTTGGAGTAACCAAAGTTGGTGTGTAGTAATAATTTGCGAATATTTGGACAGCATTCACAAATTGTTTCAACTATAGCATTGGTAAGGTGTGGTCCTTGGCTCAAATCAATGTTCTGTAACCCAGGCATCTGTCTCAATGTGGAGATGATGGTGGTATAAGATTCTGTCTCAGCAGGTGTATAGATTAGTTCCTTCCACAAAGCAGGATCCTGGGATATTTGTTGCCACTGTTGGCACACTTGGTTACACATCATCAACTGTTCCAAACTAAGATGAGACAAGATTTCCACCATTATCTCATATGGCAAATCAAATATACTTGTACTGGAACACATTTTCAACACCTCTATCCACAAGAATCTGTAGTTTTCCCACCTGAATAACAAATACAAATATTACATTATTTGCATCCCTTTCTATGAAACTATGTACCTACACTTCTCAAAGTGGTTACTTAGGGGACTATAATATTAACTGCTCATATTATGTTAATGCTAGATAAGAGATTACTTTGCAAAGTCATATTCTGCAACTACTAGCTTGTTCCTAGTGATAGTTAGTTAGCACCGCGTCTTACTACCCGTTCGGGTTATACGCTTCAGTACTAATTACGCTAATGAATTAGGAATTGGGAGGATTGAATATAGAGGAAGTGAACCCGCATTTACGTGGAGAAAGAGTGGAAAACCATTTAGGAAAAACCACCCCCATTTCACCCGACCGAGATTTGAACCTCGATCTCCATGTCCTTGGCGGTCGAGCTCAACATGACTAGCGCGTTAGCCAACTACGTCACCGAGGCGGGTCTAGTGATAGTGCATGTATATTTGTTATAAATGCCTTTTGTTTGCTATGGTGATACCTTCCTTTTTTATAATTTTATTGTATTGCAGAAGGGAGCTGGCTTGGTCAGAATATTTGGCCACTTTACTTTGTCTGATAAAGCTGCAAGTAATACTATCTACACTCAACAGAAGGATTACCCATTTTTCCCAAAAATAATTAATTTATGAAAATAAGCCCAAACTCAAAAAAACTCCTCCATTCTCAACTTATGAATTACTTGTTTCCTCCTCTCTATTCATTTCTTAATTCCTTCCAATTTTATCAATCATCATTTTCATCTTGTCCATTAATTCCTTCCTTATCTTATCCATAGCTTGTTTCCTTCTTATCATATCTGATATTTGATTTCGTCTAAATGTATATATATTACTAACTTTAAGCTGAGGAGCCAGTTTATCCTGTAGCTTGTGCAACAAAGACTCAGAGGCTTATCCACTGCCTCAGTGGAACCTACTTCACCTATATAAAATTTCTCTCTAACTCGAATTTGTATCATAAAGCTCAACATCAAACTTACAGCCTTTAGCCAACCACTAGCCAGGTTATAGGTTTTATTGATTCATTATCATGGTTGCTACTATTTTCTTACTACCAAATACCCTAGGTGTTTTCCAGGTTAAACTCTCATCTTTCCAGGCAGCTTAAATTTAAAGAAAAGTGTGTAAATAAAATTCAACTTTTCATCAAACTGACTAGTGTGAAGTCATGTAACTTAAAACAGGATGATTTAAAATTGATGGGGAAATACATCTTGTTGTTTCATAGCCCTTGTTTAAGGAAGTAATACTAATAATACATGTTTGACTCGGCATGCTTAGTTCTTCAATTTATTTTTTTGTCCATCCAAAGAATTACTATTTTAAATTTTCAGTTAAATGTCCCAAATTAACAAATATTCCAGTATTTTTACTAAATTTTACAAAATCATGTTTTCTCGAGTTTTTCCAGACACAAAATAATCCCTGTGTTTTCCCGGCGAGTGGCAACCTTTATCATGCACGATTAATTAAGAGGTTAACCCAAATGTCTTACCACAGTGCTGACTGCTAGCACAACTTGGTCCAAACAAGTAATCATTGTTCACAATTTACTAAAGGAATTGAAAATTTTAAATACTATCCTACCACTCTCAACCAACATGAGATAAATTATGAGACTAGTGACATGTTTTATTCATGAAAGAGAGAACAAATATGAACTTTTCCATCTAGCAGGCATAATTTTTATATCTTTATTTTTCTTCAAGAAACTCATAGTTTATTATTATCCTATTTATACTAAATATTAAATTTACTATAATAGAATTGATACTACATAAATAACTATAGTTTTAAGTCTTGTTTCTGTTACTAAGCATATCAAATGCATTTCCCATTTGATCTAATGGTTGTACATATTTTCATCATTTATTGAAAGTTTAGGAGGTGGCATTATCTTTCTTATTGTTGGTCTCCTCTACTTTCAACATCATCCATATAATGTGTGAATGTAGTGTCGTGGACATTGCTTATGACATCATTGGCTCCATGACCCTGTCGTGTCAGGATTAAATATGTTTGATTTTCAGTCGTGGTGTTGCGGGCGTGAAGCAAGAATGTCGTCGCAACGTATGCTGAAATGTAATGATAATACACCTTTCATTTTCTAGAATTGTATGAAATGGAGCCCATTTACACAATCCGACTTTGGAAGGGTACCGAGATCAAGATTTTCTCGCAGCGGCAGCAAAGAGAATATGTAACACTTTAAATATATCGAGATTTATACCTAAATAAGTTATTGTGAATTTTAAAAACTTGAGAATTTCTTACTGCCAGGAATTAGAGAAATTAGCAGATAATCTGAGGCCGGGAAAATCTGCCGATGGCATCTACAGAGCAAAAGTGGTGTGGTGTGAAAAGAGTACAACCGCACAGCCCTCAGCCACTAGCTCTTCCATGGCCACGCCAAAATGAACCCTTCAGCCTTCCGCCTGTGAGAACAATTTATGCTTCTTCACTAATGTGTGAGCGACTAGAACAAGTACTATAGAGTAGTTAATGCTCGTGGAACATGGCTTAATACAGAGTGGCTACAAAACTTTTATTATAATATTTACTAACTTTTCCAAGTTTTCTAAACATCTAAAATAAATTCCCTAGAGTACTTAGGCCTAGCCTTTTTACAGTTAATCTTGGTGAAAGGAAATTTTTTCGTTTATTAAATTGATAAAATATTTTTGAAAATATTTAAGGTAGGCCTACTAAATATCAATGTTCTTACAAGTTTTTTTTAGTATTCAATTCTGTAGTCATTATGTGTGTACCTGTGTGAATGTGTTATAAAACAAAACCGTACTAGGCCTAATGTCTTTTTGAACTGCTATATCCAAGCAATACATTTTGCTAACATTGAGAAACAAAATATCTCACTTTTGTTTACATGTTAAAGTGCAGAATTAGTCAAGTATTTAAATAGCTTGACTCTTCTTTATTTAAATTCCTTGACATTTCTCCCGGTCATTAAATAATTCCTCGACTTTTCCAGGTTGCTGTCTGTAGCCACCATGTAATAAACTTTCAAATATAAAACATATAAGTGAATTATTTTGTACAAAATAGAATCGACATTAAAAGATCAATTTAATAGAGAAACTAACCATAGACCAAAATAGGCCTAGCTTGTAACTCATATTATACATTCCTGAGTAAGTTTTAAATTATTTTTTACCACTGCATCATACTACCTACAGTTAAAGATTTATATAATTATATATATATATATATATACTAATTACACTAATAAGTTAGGATGAGGAAGGTTGAATTTAGAAAAAGTGTACCTACTTTTGTGTGTTGTCAGGGTGGAAATCCATTCAGGGAAACCACCCTCAGCACACTCGACCGGGATTCGAACCACAGCCTTCCTGTCATTGGCAGTCTAGTCTATTGCGAGAGTAACACCTTAGACTAAACAGCGACTCAAGAAGATAAATTGTTTGAATTGTATTGTATATTTCATATTTTTTGAAACTATGACTAATAAAATGCAACAATTTATTATAAAATACATGTATTACATTATAACAAAGAAAATTGTTATATGCTTTAAAAAGCCAAACTTAACTGGCTAAACCTAAAATACATAAATCACATGAATTTTAAAATAAGTTAATGTTATAAAAAATCTAAAATGTATAACATGTTGGTATGATTCTGGCACAAATTTTAATTAATAATCCTAGGCTGTATCCAATTGTCAAGTACAGTACACTTAACTTGATGCAGACTTGATAAATTTACACTTTACACGCACTTGAGATCGAAGACTGCAACAGACTTTTCGAACGGCAAACTACCCTTTACACGCCCTTGAGTCCGGAGTGCTGCTTCCTACCAGTGATCTTAGAAACTATTTCAAAGGCCATCAATCGGCAGGAAATCAAAATAAATACAACGTTTTAATATCCATTCCCGCTTCTTTTCACTAGACATTACCAACACAACACAAAAACACTACAACAAAAGCCGTACCGGTATAGTTAAAATACTTTATAACAGATCACACATCACAGATCACATTATTCTAGCAGACGAAAAATTAAACAGTTGCCTGTCAAATTCTGCATCGAGGGCGTGTCAAGGGTAACTTGCGGTCACCCTTGGTCTCAAGGGCTTGTGAGGGGTGCATCGGCACACTTCGTGACTACTCAGACGGTTCTACACTTGATCACGTGATTGCCAATGCAACTATCAAGTGAACGTCAAGGGTCGACGGCGCGTGAAGTAGACTATTCGGATACAGCCTAATGCCGGGATCACGATCAACTTAAACTTAACTTAACGTAACTTAACGTAAATAACCTCCTTGTGTGTTTAAATGGAAGCGATCACGATGCACTTAACTTAACGTTGACTTGCAGTTAACTTAACGTAAGAGATGTCCTGGGAGGTCTTTTACTTTACTTTACGTTACTTGAAGGGTATCACGTGATCTAGCCAGCCAATCATTATGCGAGTGACGTCATCAGGGATATTTAGTAACTCATTTGTTGGTATTATGACTAATGTTTACTCTTTAGCGTAAGTTCTAGTGATCAGACATTGAAACAAAATAATTACACTAAAATAGGAAAGCTAGATTTATCAAAAAAAAATTGTAATAGATATTTATTATATCGATTGAAAACTATAAACATTCACAGATCATCATTGTAAAACTAGTACAAATCACAGATCATACTCGAGAATGAAGATGTTTGGCTCGAGTTGTTACGTTAAGTTACGTGAATCGTGATCACACATACGTTAAGTTAACTTTAAGTTAACGTTACGTTAAGTTAGCGCTAAGTTGATCGTGATCCCGGCATTAGGGACAGTTTCATAGTCAGATTTAGTACGCCTCAAGTGCGGCGCTATACTAAATACAAGACGTCACTTACCTAAAATTGAATGGAATGGGCCAGTTTCATATGCGAAACTGGCCCATTCCATTTTGGTCTAGGTAGGTGTTGTCCTGTATCGCGTAAAGTTAGCCCTATTTGTGAGGAAAAATCTAAGACTATATAGTATAATGAAACCTTACTTCGTACTTACTAATTAATATTAAACCTTTGCCGACAAACGACCAGTATGAGGGGGGGGGAAATGCTTTGTACTTTATGCACGTGATAATCATTCAAAGTTATTTCATTCATCACAATGCTCCAACATATCCAATCCAATAGATAGCAATAGTCTATAATATTGAGCAAAAATAAATCTTGCTTAAATCAAGGTATAAGATAAATAGGTGAGGCTACTCTTTAGTTTCAGTAATCAAACATTGAAGCCTAAAAGCGCTAGTATGTTGGTATATTAGCACGTACGCAATCCAAATACAGTAAAGATGTTTGAAACACATAGCAATAATTTTATTGTTTTCGGTAATATGGGAACCAGAGCAAATAATTAAAAGTTTATAAAACGACTCTTATTATCAACAACCATTTCAACTACAAGAACTGTTTGTTAATAATTGTAGATCATTTATAGTTGCTTAGTATTTATATATACAACACACACACACTAACACACAGTGTCCCTGGCTAATTTATTAGCCCACCTTAATATTTTTCTACATTAAAAAAAACTTCCGAAATAGCTTTACCAACAATACTTTTTCTGGAACATGATATATTATATTAACTTTGAATATTATGCAGTTAATGTTTATAAGTTTGTGGTATATTTAGGTACATCTCCAACTATTTAGCTAAACTGTTCGAGAACGGCTGTGATTAGATTAGATCGTGTTAACTTAATCTGTGTAGATCAAGATAATGTATTTATTTTGAATGTGTATTTATTGTGATTGATTGCCGTTTATTTGTGTTTTTGTTAAAACTTTAATAGCTATACAAATCTAATTATTATCATTATAAAGAGTTTATTGACAAAATACATCTATTTTTTTTTCTGATCATAACTAAAACAAGGTTATTTTCCCAAATAATTATTATAACCTAAAAAATTTTTTTATTGAAATAACAAAGTTAAAAGACCATACTTCTGAAACGAAAGAGGTTGTTTAACATCTATTGATAAAGAAAATTATAACATAAGTGAAATCGCTAAAAAGCACAACAATTCACGGCGTTCTGTTAGAAGATTGAGATCTTCAACATATGCAGAGATAATAAGTAATATTAATGAGGCAGGCTTTCATGTTTCTGACAGAACTATTCGCCGAAGTTTCTATGCCCTAGGCATAAAAAGCAGAAGACCAGCACGTAAGCCTAAATTAACTGTAAAAATGAAAGAAAAGATATTAAAATGAGCCAAAATGTTTAGACATGATATATCTAATTTTTTGTTAGTTTAATTTATGTTAGATAAAACATCATTGTTCAACATGAGATCATCTATTTTTTTTCATCTGTCTACAGGTATGTTTCAGTGACGAGTCTACTTTACAAATACTAACTGAGAAAACCCAATAAGCCTATGTAAAGAGAAAATCTAATTAAAAATACAATGAGGACTGTGTAGTAAAATTGTTACACTCTCACAGTCAGTGTTATGGGTGTTATAAGTGGGAAAGGGCTGGGCCGTCTTTATATTGTACAGGTAATAATGCGGAAAGATCAGTATATAAATGTACTCAGAACAAGATTATTGCCTCAAATTGAGAATGGGTTCTTAATAATGAAGACATTTTACAAACGCACCATGCTATACAGCGAAATCAGCGAAAATATTTTTAACTGAGAATGGAAGACCGTTATTAGAGTGGCCAGGCAACTCTCCAGGCTTGAATCCAATAACAAATTTATAGTAACTATTAAAACGTGAAATTTCCAAGGACAAAATCACTAAAAAAAATACAGTTATTAGAAAGAATAACTTGGCATTTGAACCACAACCAACATTTAGTACATTTGGCTGACAAATGCATTGAAAGCATGCCTCGTAGAGTTCATCGGGTTATTGAAAAAAAGAGAGGACTTACAAAATATTAATATCAAAACAATATAACTGCCATGTTGTTTAAGATGTGGTCTTACTAAATGAATAATGTATAAATAAAGGAATTAATTTTTTTTTATTTCAAGTATTTCTATAAACATGAAAATAACACGGAAAGATTATTTAAAAAAAAGTTCCGATCGGATCGTATTAAATAACAAAATTAAATGTCCTGTGATAAACTATTATTCACTTTTACTAATTTTACAAAGCCGTGTTCCCAATTGAATTTTATATAGAAGTCATCATTAACCTTGAAATCTCGAGCTGTTGCATTGACCCTAACAAATTATGAAATAAAAAAGGCATACCGTTAATACCAATAACATATTTATAAGATTAAGTCCACTCATACAAACAATAATTATTTAAACTAGCTCTATTAGGGTTATCAACTTAAATTAAATACTGTATGGTAATGGCAAGAAAGTGGAAAGTTATTTGTTAAAGCTAATTTAGGCTTAAATTTTGTCAAAATCTGTCGTTTTAGAAATGTAAATAGTTAATATGTGAAGATCTTGATAGATTTATGTAGTAGATATTATTATGCTGATTCAAAGGAGTTTCGGGAAATGGTTAAGAATCATATATGGCCAAATATTATATTGACGTGCAGCTGTGAGTGCATGAATCAATTTTCTAACATACAATAAGAAGTAGGCCTACTTATCAATAATATTCATCATGCAAGTTTTTTATGTGTTTATTTGGATTATTATATTCACTCTTTTATTTAGGTTGTTTAAAAGTACTTTTTTGGTTATGTAGGTCTACTATAGCTACTAACGCCACGGCACTTAAGTGACAAATTGTTATTTATGGATAAGCCCCTAGATTAACTGTCAAAGAATCCATCATGATTATAAACATGCTTATATCAAATAAATAAGATTTATAGCATCATAAAATTAAAAGCCTAAGATCAGTATATAAGAATTTTAACTTACGTAATTTTGCAGCACTTTCCCTGCATATTCCTTCATAAAGTTTCCAGCTGGTTGAATATAACAGTCTTATCTTAACACAAGATTAGCGCGTTATGGTAGCTAACTAAGCCATTGAGGTGGTTATATTTCTAAGTTAATTTAATTCCGTAGCCCATGGAGTCATGTGATAGATTTTGTGGGGCAAATATGTCCTAACCTAACGAAGTGACGAAAGTTGTGTGTGATAATTTTAGGTAGCATAAATTATTTTAAACTATGTTTATAGTTGAATAAATCTTTTTTCCCACGCTCTATAATCATGCATGGCCTTAATTTAAGCCCATTAATTCTCAAATATGAAAGGTGTAGGCCAATAAAGGACTATAATAAGCAAAACTTTTAATAAATTAATATCAATACATGTAATTTATCTTCCAATAATATTCTGATCTGGTCCAGAACCGGCCAGATCTGGTCCAGGACAGTCCAGATCTGTGGCAGATTTGATTTTTCCATATTAGCTCTGTACACTGAGGGAGGAAGGACTTTATACATTGTATATTATATTTAAATTGTAGAAATATTATTATAAATAAAATAGATTAAAGCAGTTATTTCCAACCTGTCGCATAATTTGATCCCAACTTTTGTCCCTGGGATCACGACATCTTATTCACTTACAAGTATTTAAATTCTGGTTTTTGATTTATTAATTTTTTGCGCTGCACTCACGGTCATCCGAATTTAATCACAGTTTTTAGCTAGGTGGAATTGATAGAGAATGTGCCCTTATTTTCTTGGAGGGAGAACTGGAAACTATTTAGAGTAATATCTTCTGTGTTCTGTGTACACCCAGCCAAAATTTGAATCCTAACCTTCCCGTCACTGAAAAACAAACCTATCTAGCATTATCACCGATGCTTGTTTTAGTTACTATAAATTGTGTATAATATAATAACTATACCATATGAATGTGACCAAGATGTCGCAAAAAGACTCATTAGACCCAACGGTTATTTTGAATGTTATGGTATCAGCACCACTCGCCCAAATACTGGGCTGCTGTTACAGTACTACGTATACTACGTTTACTACGTATATTAAAGCTGTGTAACCAAAAGGAACACAAGCTGTTATGATTTTAACCGCTCACATTTCTTTTAATTTGGATTTTGCACCTTCTTATAGCCATTCTGATGAATTTACTATGCAAATATAAAGCAATAATCTCAACTTGCCCTATGACCACACCCGAAGCACACCATGACCCTAAATAGGGCTATGACCCGTTGGTTGCAAACTATTGAATTTAAGTTGGAGGGCAGTAAGGCATCTTATCAACTAGCTTACAGCATCTGAGGCAATTCATGTTTGACTACTATATGGTAACATTTGGAATAATTTGTATGTATTCTAAGACCAAATGTGGTGGTAATTTCAAAAAACGAATAACTACTAAAAATCAAAATTGGAACCAGTAGTAAGAAAACATAGAGTATTTCAAGTACCTGGGAAGTCTGCTGACGTAGGATGTTTATTGCACCAAGAAAACAAGATTTAGAATCGCCTTGGCCAAGGAAGCTTCCAACAAGCAAATTTAAATGCTTTAAAATTTAAAAATCATGATCATTCAACTATTATAGCTGATATGTATTTTACAAATAAGCTCATTTTTTGGTAATCTTAATTATTTTCTCCACTCATCATATTATTACGTAAAACCATAAAACGAAAACTTTGTAGTTAAAACTTCTGTACAACATATGAATTGCGTGCGTGCTAATATACTAAGATGTTAGCGCTTTTTAGCTTCAATGTATGATCACTAGAACTATACCTTTAACATGTTGTGAGTGAAATGTACAGACAGAACAAATGGAATCCACACTCACAAAAACGTGAAAACAAACTATATTAAACCAGCATGTAGCCATGTGCTGGAATGATAACTTAATTCACAGCTAGAAAATATAAATAATAACACAGAAACATGGCTACATGTTCAATTTCTATGTCCAGCAGGGCCCCTAGTTTGAAACATAAAGTAGAGTAATATAGTATGGATTGAATCTTGCCCCTGACGCACACGTAGTACCCCACATTAATTTAGCTTAGTTGCACATGTGGAGAGAGCAGTAGTAGAGTCGGCTCTCACACATGGTAGAGAGGGATACGGGGGCTTTCCATAATTTTTTTTTCTCGAGATAAAGCCTTCCAAACGAGCTTCCTTAAAAAATCATCGCATATATTCGGCTTCATCAACTTATCTAAAGAAAAAACTCACCAGTTTCGAACTTTTTTGTGCTCTTCAAAGCCTTTACTAACACATTTATTTTATTTAACTAATCACACATTGTTGTATCTCATAAATTCAATCAAATTAATGGACGAAGTCAAAATGCCAATTTGCCTTGTATGGTTGTAAGAGAAAAAGAGACACCCAAAAGTTTTTTCTCTCTTACACAATGGTATGCAGACGACAGCTCGAACATTTCAGCCACAGATGTCCATCCAGTTTTATTATTATTATTATTATTATTATTATTATACCATACATCGATAAAAATCATTTATCTCTATTATTATTATAATTATAATAATAATAATAATAATAATAATAATAATAATAATAATAATAATAATAATAATAATAATAATAATAATAATAATAATAATAATAATAATAATAATAATAATAATAGAGATAAATGATTTTTATCGATGTATGGTTATGCAGAGATTTTGAATGGCCAGAGTCACAGATAATGGCTTTCTTTGTGTCAGAGATAATTATTTTAAATGTCTAAGCGTGAGTAAATTGATCTGTGGCGTCAAATGAGGTATCTTAAATTTCTTTAAATGTTCATTTTAAAATTTAAATAATTTATGTAATGAAAGAAGTCTACGCCATCCTTTCATAAGCTTAAAACGTAAAATTATTTAATCACATGTAAGTTGTAGTCTCAATTTACTATATATATTTAATGGCCCAATTTGACAGATTGAATCCCAGGTCATGGTCATGTCATGTTATTGCCCTTATATATGGTTAAAAAATAAACTATTAAAATATGCATATTATACATTCGTAATACCGGTTTTACATCGAGTCATAAAAAAAATTTGATTAAAACATTTGTATCATGAATGGCAGGGTTAAGAATTGACTACAGACTGTAAGATGTGTAAGAAATCGACTTCACATTAACAGATGCGCTCTTTACAGACTCCATATCATTAAGTCCTTAGACCTTATCACTTTGAGAAGTTGACTTAACTTTAACAGGACTAATCGAAGCAGACTGATAATGTCTACCAATCACAGAAAATTAAATACCATATATGTGGGGGGGATCAAAATGAAGACACCAATGGCATTGGGTTTTACAAATGGTGCTATTCCAGAAATAGTTAACTCTCGATAACTTGGACCTCAATATCTCAGACTTAGCATAATTTGGACATAATTTTCCAAAAATAAAATTCTATTTAGTAACATGCCGGCCGCATGCTGGCAGGCTAAAAATGTTACAGAAATAGTGTAATGCTGGCAGAGATCTTGCAACTCAGCCCTAATACTCCTCCCACCTCGCCCCCGCACATACAGAACTGTATTTAATTTGCAAATACCAGAGGCCTATTGTAATATCAACCTTTCCCATTCCAGTAGGCCCTACTTAACTGTGTTATTTGTGTACGTATCTTATCTGATATGTATAGTTTACCTCATCTCATTAAAGTATAATATTACTTTAGATAAAGTATCACTTTTCATTCCTTAAGCTCATCTTTATTTCTCCCTCCATAGGACGGACTTTTTGTAACTAGGACAGACCCCCGCCCCCTTTAGTACGAGTTATCGAGAGTTGACTGAGTATTTCTTAAAATTTAAAAACCCCGGGAAGTGTGGCATCTCAGAAACAATTTTCTGAGAAATAAAATATTCTCATAGTGGTGTTGCTTTAGTTGGTTAAACTTCACATTAATATTCTTTATAACCTCTGCTTCACAGATCACATCTGCTTGTGCCTTGCTCCAAAAGAGTTAAATTGGACATAGTCTCCGACTTTCTTATTAGTGACAGTCACATGATTAAGGGTACGGACTGTGTAGACGCTATTCCCATTTCTAAGGATTTAAGTACCATATAGATGCGGAGCTTACAGACTCTTTAGACAGAGCTTTAGAATGCCGGCCAAGTGCACCGAGTTTTTTCTAATGGTTACTCCCCTCTGCACAAAAGTGTATATCTAGGGATAGTACTCAACATATTAGCCCTAGAGCATATAAGATTTTCTATTTTTTAAATGAAAATATCAATATTTTATTATTGTGTGTACAAACAAACTATTACAGAAATCAATTAATATGTGAATTTAAAAAAATCTAATTTAACAGAAGAATGGAAGCAATTAAAGGAGGAAGAATGGTGGAAGAATAGAGGAGATGGAGGTATTTTATATAAACTGACCCGGCCATAGGCTAGAAATAGTTTATGATGATGAGTATGAGTTACCTATATATTTTAAAAATTAAAAAAAAAATATCTCCTAGGCCTAAATCACGGAGTATCAGTTGGCCGTATTGTGTAGAAAGGCCTGGAGTGTGCCTATCTGAGATTTGGCATAAATTTTCCATCCACTTAAACTGATCAATAGGTTTTAAAACTGAGTAAAACTCTAAGCCTTGTTTGAAAACAGAATTAACATGAACATGAGAGTGGAAAACCAGTTTGGAATAACCACTCAACCGAAATTCAGACCTTGCTCTCCCTGTCATCGGCAGTCTAGTCTACTACAAGAGTAGCCCCTTAGACCACTAGGCCACCAAAGCGGGTCATGATAAGTTAACTTATTTATCACAAACTGATACATAATGGCTGTCCACAGGATCAGTCCAGACACTGGAATACAATTCAATTAAGTGATAAATGACAACTTGTACATGGGCATCAAACGCGGTACCAGGCCCGGATTTTTGGGTGGCCGACAGGAGCTAATGTCCCAGGGCCTTTACAAACTGTTGCAATAAAAATATATTTCTCTTTTGGGTCTCTAAATTTCACTCATGGTAGGATATTAAATAAAACTCTTAACTTACCATATCAGTTTTTATTTATTCATGACAAAATACTAGGCCTACTTACTTACTAATTGCTAGTTTTGGTTTCAAACAAACCTTATTTATTGTGATGACATTATTTCCTTACCTAAATAATATTATCTTTAACATTGAGATTTAACAGTTAATTATATAAATATAAAATAAAAATGTGGAAACAGTGAAAAGAAAAATATGTGTTTAATTTTGGGGCCTACCAATTTTTTACATCCACATTTCTAAATTCGGTCCTTCCTGGGACCTTTGCTTTGCATGCCAATGCTCTACCACTTTTCACTAGTTGTTGTGTTGAATCTAATTGGGATAGTTGGTGAAATTGTGACTTCTCAGTGCCATCACATCACAGTCTGACTTTAATGCCATCTAGTCAAAGCTCCCAGGTTCAATTCCTTTGTCCCTCTTTTTCATTTTTCAATCTATTGAATTTGAATCTAGTATCAGGACTGTTTGACACCTTAGCTCAATTCATAGCCTGTCTACCTATTGATCTAAGGGTCCACGGTTCGATTCTTGGCATGGGCAAAAAACTTATCATTGGTGAAATCTGGGTTTCCCCTTTCACAATGATGAATTAACAGCTGGGGGAAGGATGTTGTGTCATCTGTTCTAGTTAGCAAGTTGTGTGCTGATATAATCAGTTGGTTCAGAAAGTGCACACTCTAACCTCACATGAAAAAAAGTATCAGAACTGATCTTGTGGAGAATCCACACATATCAATGTGTGATACGTATGAATTCATACCCTTACCACAATTTAAATTTAGGGTGACTAGTAAAAAATGGCCGTGGATATGAGACAAATGGCTTATTTAAAGATCATTGGAGCACAGAGCCAAAGGTTCAGGGTTTGATTACATTCTAGGCCTACAGATAATGTTTTTCACTGAGTTGAAATATACATTAGGGTACTAAAAATTTAAATGCTGTTTAACATTTTTTTAATTGTTTCATATTTTAACAACTATTTCCCCCCCCCCTCCCCCCCAAAAAATGTTCACTAAAAGGTCCTCATTATTTAAACCCAAGGTGTTTTTCATTTGGTTAGTTGGTGGGCTATATGGACTATATCTATTTGTGAATTATTCAAGTTTGTACTAATTTTGACAAGTTTTGAAAGTTTTTTAAAGTTATGTTTACTCTGTCTGAACTGCTTCGGTGGCTGCTTAATTTAAGGCATCACTCTCGCAATAAACTGGACTGTCGATGATGGGGATATCTAGGTTCGATCTCAATTGGGTGTATTGAGGTTTTTTTTTCCTAAATAGTTTTCCACTCTCCCTCTATGCAATTACAGGCACACTTCCTCTGAATTCAGTCCAGAAAAAATTAGAGTAACTAATACATATGCTTGTAAGCCTAATGTGTAGTAAGAAGTGCTGCTAAAAAAATACTCTCTGCTTGGAAAAAGTGATGAAACAAATACATGAAGGTAGAGAGTGTGAATCAAAAGGAAGGGGTAGGCCATTTAAGACATGGTTAAATGTTGTAGATGAATGTATAAAGAAGAGAAACATTAAGAGATTCAAGAATAAAAGAGCATATGTGACACAGTGTATGGATGTTGTTGATGTGAAGGGAGTATGCAAGGATAGTGAAGTGTGCATAAAGTTAGTGAGAATGCTTTAAGCATGGAGTTGTTGTTTTTGATCTATCACAGTTTGTTGCTTACCCCTTAAGGGGACAGCATAATTTGAAATGTAGGGAATATACAACTTAAATATAAGGTACACCTTATTGATTTCAATTTACAATTTTTACATGTTTAGTTCGTTTTTTTTAACTTTGAAGATTCCTTTGAGTTCAATGAATTCTGGTGGCAATCATCTTTCTGCATTGGCTCAACAAATAATAAATTGGTTCCTGAACATACCAGATCATGCACAGACAAACCACTTTGTTATTTTATCTGGTTTCGAGGAGTGGTCAATACTTACTGAATCCACCCTAACACATGCACATAGGAATGGTTGATTTCTGAATCAAGCCCAGCATGTGCAATATCACTAACTAATGGCCTCCAGTCATTGAGACAAAGCTCACACCACTGAGGATATAAATTCATACAGCCATCTTCCTCTACAATTGTTAACCCACATTACTCAGTTAAGGTGGGGATGTAGGGGTACAAGAGAAAAGGTCACTGTTTTTGCAGCTCTTATATATACAAAAAAATTTCTGGTCAAAATAGATCAAATATTGCTTCCATACAAACATAGAGCCTAATTTTCTTCCCATGATGATATCAACAGTTCTTGAATATCTGTCAAGGGTGTTCTGGAATTTAATGACAAATTTTTCTTTTCATTTAAAAAGTTTGTCATCTAATGACGCTCTGCTCATGACAGATATTCAACAACTGTTGATATCACAGGGGAATAAAATTAAACTCAATGTTTGTTTTAGGCAATATTATGTTTATTTTGGCCAAAAAAAGTTTTGCTATACAAATTGCTAAAACACTGGCTTTTTCTTGCGAACAGGTGACTTGGCGGTCTAGGGGTAAGGTGTCAGTCTTCTGTGCTGGGGGTCCGGGGTTCATTCCTGGGTCCCGGCACAAATTTATCTGATTGCCAAACTCTTACTTCACCTCTGACAAGACGTGTATTAATCACAACTTGTGAATGTGTGGAATGCCAGGCCTCCACCGTGGTTCGGATCCCACGTTAAACTGTAGGTCCTCCATTTCAACTCACAATCACCCTACCATCACACATTAGCGTAAGTGCGTATAACCCGAACGGGCAGTAGGACGCAGTAATGATGATGATGATAAATTTAAAACATTAAAAAAATAAAAATAAAAAAAAATAAAAATAAATGAATAATAATAAATTTTATTATTTTTTGCGAACCCTATATACCCACCTTAGACATTGTATTTTTGTTTTGGTTAAGACATTGACACTTGAAATTAGGTTGCTAGGCATTTAATTAGATTTTTGTCTGTCCTACGGATCTTCTATCATCTTTCACCGCTGCAAAATGCAGTTTTAAAGGTGAAGGAGCATATCACCTAATCTTAGGGAGTAAGGGATGAGAATGGCCTTGTTTAGGGGACTTCAGAAATAACATGCAAAGGGCATTGATTAATATCTTGTGGAAAACCATTCTTTTTACATTGGTCAAGATTCAAACATCTTGAAATTCAGTCAAAGAAAATGACATATATTAAGTTGGTTCTAATAAAACTTACTGTTCCCATGAGTGCTAATTTCTCTTTGTTTGTGTAGCATATGGCAATGAAGTAACTTGAATTGGTCAATCAACGCCTCTTCTTGTCATCATGCAGCAGAATGGCACTGGAGAGAGTGATTGGCAACTTGCAAGAGTTGGTATCCAGCTACTTCTCAATAACAAGATTACAGAAGCTGAGCAACTATTTGGGGAGAGGAAAGATAATGTTCAAATGGCAGCTGGATATTGTTTCGTCACATTCATGGTGAGACATGATCAAATAATTTTTGGCTTACCTACTTATTATTATTTGCTTTTTATTACCTGTTTGAGTTGTACGCATACATACTATTCACTCTAATGTTGTAGGGCTAGAGAAGGTTGAATTTACAGGAAGTGTACCAGCATTTTTGTGGAGAGATAGCAGAAAACCATTTAGGAAAAACCACCCAATATACACCCGACCAAGATTCGAATTTTGATCTTCTTTTCATTGGCAGTCCAGTCTATTGTGAGACTGATGCCTTAAACCTTTCAACCATTAAAGCAGGTACTAAATTACTACTTTCAGTATGATATTATTAATGCCCTTGGCAGAAAGGAGGTGAAGGAAGCAGTTCCTGCTTATAAATGGCTTCTCTTCTTGGATCGCCGTGACTTACTACCTGTTCAGATTATACGCTTATATAATAATTACTATAATGGAATAGAGATATGGAAGGAAACATGTTAGAGGTAATCTTCTCGTATTTGCTTAGAAGAAGAATGGGAAGCCATTTAGGAAACCACCTTCAATAAACTTGACAGGGATTTGAACCCTAATCTCCCTGCCATCAGTAGGCCAATCTAACACGAGCATGATGCCTTAAAGCGTTCACCCACTGAAACAGCTATTCTGATAATATAATATTAAAATAAAGTACCGTGGTCACCCCGAAGGTACGATGCGTGTTTGCCCAGTCTGAGAAGTTACTTGTCTGGCAATGTGCACATTACTCAACAAGTTATTTGAGAGTTCTATCCAAGATAGATTTGACAAAGATGTCTTGAAAATAATTTTAACTTTAAATACATGTTTACAACATATTATAGCTTATCAGAATATACATAGTTGAACTGATGCACCTTTTTTAACCATGTTAGACTCAATTATTATTTAGTTTATGAAAGGGGTTGCATGGATATTTGAAAACATGGAGATTTCAAATCAATTGTAAGTTTAATCTCGCAGATCACATCCCAAATCATCACCTCCTTAACAAACAAGTTTATTTAGAAAAATATGTTTCACGGTTTTATAGACTATATGATCTATACAATGACTATTCAGAATTCTTCTATTTGCGTTGAAGCCTAGTTCATACCCAGCTGAGAAATTAGTTAATGAAAAACAAAAAACAAAGGATGAGCGGATAAGCTGCAAATTGGCATGCATTTCCATACATTTTCAGGAGTTTGCATTCTAATTTATTTTATCTACATGTCTCATTACTTTTTTGTGATTTATACATATATATGTATGTATAATTTATTTTATCAACATGTCTCATTACTTTTGTTGAGATATTACTGTTCAAATATAAGCGTACCAGCTTTTATTTCTTCTCTGTACTGTTATTTATTTTATCAGCCATTAAACGAGTATATATTACTAAATGAATTTTGTCGAATAACTACCAAAATTAATTAAATCACTTTAGAGATCACAAATACATGGACAACCATTACAAGTGTGTTAGACGCAACTGAAAAAATACAACTCACGCATGGGCAACAACACAATACGCCAGAGACAGGACAACAACTACATATGTCTCATCATAGTCAAGAATGTCAACAACTTTTTTGGGATTTATACATATATATATATAATTTATTTTATCAACATGTCTCATTACTTTTTTGAGATTTATACATATATATATATAATTTATTTTATCAACATGTCTCATTACATATACATAAATCCCAAAAAAGTAATGAGACATGTTGATAAAATAAATTAGAATGCAAACACCTGAATATATATATATATATATATATA
>CABFWB010005919.1:16041-32230 GCA_902151455.1 Timema bartmani | reverse complement strand
AACTTTTCTTTAAATATAGCGATAGAGAATTTGAGATGAGGTTTAGATAAATTAAAGTTGGGACTTCGGGATTTCTTTTCACTCATTATGTTATTTTGAAATAATATAAATACTTTAAAAGCCCATTTTTTAACCTAACTATAGTAATAAATCAATACAAACTCTATTAATAATTTCAAACAAATTTACATGTATTAATTAAACAAATAAAGAAAATAAAGATATTCACAAAGCCAATCTGGTGTATACGTTTAGGTTATGTTACAACAGTCAGCTGTTCGAAAATATAACTTTTTACAAGGTTGCCATGTTAGTTTTATTTGATTCTCCGGTCAAATCTGTGGTCAGGTGATCGGAGTTTTTGATCTCTAGTTAACTTTGTTGCAACCCAAATTTTTCTTGATCTCTGATTAAGCTGATTGACAATCCGGTGATTGAAGAATCAATATAATGTTTGTGCAACCGGCCCTAAGTATCGTATATTTGTAGTTTACATATCAAAATAGTTTTTGGCCAAATAAATAAAATATTGATATCTTATATATGCCATATTAATAATAATTGAAGAAAAAGGATAGGCCTCTAGTCAAATTCCGTGATGGCCATGACAAAGATCCATGAATTGTTTAGACCAGTGTGGAAGCTCTGAATGGTGGATGTGAAACAGCTAATGATTCAAATAACAATATTTATTTACAAAGGCTACGATTTCATTTAACTATGCATTTACTTAATCAATCAAAATATGTGTAATTTTATATTTATAATTTAAAGTGGTTTTGTGAAAGTGTGCGTGAGTGTATATTATACCTAATACATTTTTGGGAGATAAATTAACTTTTTTTTAGTAGGACTTGAAAAATCCTACCAACCAAAATTACAATTTACATTTATAAGTATTGATGGGATTACTAAATATATATTTGGCGCACGTTGATAACCGGAAGTCATATTTGGCCGTTGTGATGAGAAACGTTGGACCATCCTGGTCTAGATAACCCTGCGTAGAACATTAAAATAAACATATCTACTGAAGCAATATTTTATTTATGTTGGCCGAAAAGGTTATCTACTATAAAAACTATGATACTGACCTTCTCGCTCTCCTTGCTGTCCCATCTTGACTCTTTGAGTCGTGTGTTTCAGTGAGAGTTCTAAGCAAGGGTGGTGGGGAGGGGGTTTACACCTGGGCCACTAGTTCCTTCTCAAGAACTGTATACAAGTCGTACTGATGTACTAACTCGGCCCCTTCTGTTGTGACGCTTCATATAGGATGGTTGTAAATGTTTTACCAAGCTGAACCAAAAATATCAAAATTCTGGGCTCACCTAACCTAACCTACCATAACATAGCCCAACCTAACCTAAGATAAACAATGAAACAACACAAGCATAACCTAAACTAGCCTAACCTAATAGAAGGGTGGTGCTGAATTCCTATCTACCTCCAGGTCTATTACCTGCTATAGTCCTTCTAGGCCGTGATCGTGGCCCAGCTAATCTCTGACGCTTCTCAGACAAAGTGTAAGGTGGCGAGTCGTATCGGCTCGTCCGCTTCATAAAACATGATGACTGCTATGAAACGAGATGTCACCTCGGGCCAAATAGCGTCATGAAGGGCCACTCACACTCACAATGACTGCCTCCAGTAATCATTGGCGTACTTGAGGTATACAGGCGGGGGATGGAGGGGGGAACGGTGAAGTCTTGCCAATAACTTTAGTAAAAACTAAAAAACAAATACTTATGTATGCTCCATGTCTTACTAATCGTTAGAGCTGTACACATTTAACAACACTAATAGGTAGGGATGAGAAAAGTAGAGCTTAGAGAAAATGTTCCATCATATGCGTGAAGGGAAAGTGGAACACCTTCAGCACACCTGGTCGGGTTTCAAACCCCGACCGTTCCATAAGCGGCAAACCTAACTATATAATAAATTTGGTAGGAAGAGGCTTCTAGAAAATACAAATTTATTTTTGGTGGTCATCACTGATTACATTTTACTATATTATATTTATAAGTGTTATTCTATAGGTATTGATAAAAAGTATTAAAAGTATCAGCTGCAGATAGCACCACTTGACGTGTGACCAGATCAAAATTTAAGAGGGTATGAAAAGCGACAGGGGCTAAGTACCCAGCGCTTTCACAAATTAAACTTATGAATATTTATGAACACTAAAAAAACAGAGTTTTGACATGCTTTTCTGGCCTTATAGCCAAAAACAAATGAAATAAAGGCCTATAATATATTTTTAGTTTTAAACAAATATAATTTTTTGTGATGACGTTAGTTCATTGTTTAAATAATATCATTAACATTGAGAATTAAACTGTCAATTGTTTGAATAATTTTTTTTAAATATTTAGACATTGGATTGAAAAGTACTTGTTTAATTTTGGAGCCTCTAATTTCTTACAGTCCCGTAGTCTCCATAGTTATATATCAGGCCCCGCGTATGAAATATGAAAACGATTTTAGGAACTTTCATAACGGCCAAGAAACAATTTATTTTCAGAATTGAACTGTAGATGAGCTTAGCCCACCGAAGCGGGTTCAAAACCAACTAAAATATATAATTCTGAAGATGTGTTGAATGTATTATCTAGCTTTTAGGACCTAGTTTGCGACTGACTCCAAACAAGTGTATTATGGATAAAGTACGTAAATAAGGGCGTCGACATATTTGAGGGGATTGGGGTAAAAACCATGATAGCCCTAATATATTTAGATGGGATGTATTCACTATTTAACTTTCTATGAAATCCATAAGTTTAGCTATAGGCCTAAAAATAAATGAACTATTCGTTGATATTAGGTTTCATCAACCGTCATCTTATCTCCATCGATAGCGTGTCTCTCTACTGAGCTACGGGTCCTTGGTTAGATTCCTGGCATGGCTGAATAATTTATCATTTGAGAATTGTGCTTTTCCCCTTTGAAAGTGATGAATTAACGACTGGGAGCTGGATATTGTGTCGATTCTAGATTAAAAATAGTTGTATAAGTCGTGCGTTCATATAATCAGTTCAGAAAGTGCGTGTTAAATATCCAGAAAAAATTTAATGAAAATTTGTCATGGGCATAATAAAATTTGACCAGGACGTTTTTATTTTTATTTAAAAAGTGTATCATCAAATACCGGATCATCTCTCTGACTTAATGGTCAAAATTCCTAGCTACAGATCCAGAGGTCCCGAGTTTGATCCCCGGAGCTTCCAGATTTTTCTGTTAATCAGTGGGTCTGGAACGTGGTTAAAGCTCCAGCTACACGGAGCCGCACCGCACCGCACCGCATTTTTCCGGTGGAATGCTATCCATGTTTTTAAATGCAAGTGGCTACACGAGTCCACACCGCACCGGCGCGGACGAACCGTCTAGAGAGCATTGCTCTGCACTTTTGCGGTGCGGTGCGGACCTTGTAGCCACCTACCACCGGAAATAAATGTTCAGGAGCTTCCGAACTTTGTTTTCATGGTAAAACTAGGCATTTCTTTCACATCCGTTGCACGTGTGACGCTATAGTCATTGTTTCCAACATTACGTACAAGATAAACAATATTATTTACAACAACTTATTGAACAACAAACATTCTTCTTCTTAATTATTATAACTTAAAACTTTATTCTACGTAATTAATAGCTAACCTAATTTTATGAAAATAGGTGAAAACCTATGCAAGTAAAAATAAAAATACAAACTTATTTTGTAATATAACTAGGTCTATAAAGAATATAAAAATGGTTTTATTTATTTTTTGTTACAATAATCTAATGCTTGGTTTAATAAAGTGAATTAGTTAAAAATCCTACGCGATGTTATTTTAAATAAATTCCCTTTAGGCGCGGTGCGGTGCGGCTCGTGTAGGCATAGCTTTAATCTACAATAAATAACTGCTATCGTACGTGTTCATAAAATTGGGGTTATGTGTATTCCCTGATTCCTTCATTTTAGGTCTCTCCACTCACTAAGAGTGTTTCCTGAGGAGGTGTTGATGAGCCAGAGAGATATCTATTTTAGAAATTATATACGGCAGTTGCTTCCACTCTGTGGGTCAAGGACACCTTTTTTTGGTAATTCACAAAAATTGCAGGTAAGCCAATATTTAATTTGTTCGGTGACATGCTCCTTCCATATATATTTATTCTCGGATCACTTTTGGTTACAAGTTCAGCCTAAGTAATTATACATGTTCAACCAATCATAAAATTATATTATGCCTTCCACGACTACAGTTCTTAGTGGAAAGTATTTTTTTATATGAAGCTTAAAAAATAAATACAAAACTGACTTTGTGTCGAAATTGATCTAAGTTTAAAAACGATTCCTTCTCTGAATACAAGAAGCAGCATTCTTCTCGCTAATAGTGTTCAACTGTTTGTTTGCACTAATGAAGACTGACAGATTATAAAATAGCCGTTTTATTTACACAGTAATGTATAAATAATTCTTATAACTCTATCAACAATTTTTACGAAAGATTACCAAAATTAAAGTTTGTGTTAAACTCAATAATATTTTTGTGACTTTTTTAAAATAAGAAATATAACGCCCTATATGTTTTGATAAGTAATCAAATATATATTATAATTTAAACGTGTCTTATAATAATGGAGCTTAGGAACCACTGGTCTGCTAAGAGGTGAGTTCTGGTTTCTTGAGGCTCCCATCTACTTCACTACGATTGTCCCTGCCTGTGTCTAACGGCTGTCAGGGGAGAGAATTTTGGGGATGCGCTGCGGGCCCCAGTTACTAGCCGCTTGACTGAAAATTCAATTCACATACATTTTATTTCCTTTAATTTTTTTAATTTAGATATTTTCTATTACACAAAAACAATCAATATGGTGGTTACATATATCTGTATATGTATAGGTGTGAATGTATTTGTGTGTTTGTATCCATGTTCATAATTTTATAGTTTATGAATTTATTTCTTAATTTGGTACAGTAATATTTCTACTTTAGAATAGCTTGGACATGTAGAGTGAAATTCTCGCATTAATAAATATAAAGTCATTTTTTTTAAAAATTGATTCACATTAAAAAGTTAACCCACTAACTTATTACAGATTAAACTCTAATACTTGAACTGCTAAAACAAAGTTTATACAGTTCTAGGAACCAAAAAGGTTACACAAATATTAACACAGAATAATAAACCTAAAGTAGGCCAACCACGAAGGGGGGGAATATTGGTACCAGGGTACCGGGCCCAGACCTAGGATACAGATTTACTGTGATAAACTCCCCCATATCCTGGAATTATTTCCCCTTAGTTTAAGAAAATGAAATGATTATTATTATTAGTACCGCGTCTTACTACCCGTTCGGATTGTACGCACTTACGCTAATGTGCAATGGTAGGGTGATTGTGAGATGAAATGGAGGACCTACAGTTTAACGTAGAATCCGAACCACGGTGGAAGCCTGGCATTCCTCACATTCACAAGTTGTGATTAATACACGTCTTGTCAGAGGTGAAGGAAGGGTTTGGCAATCAGATAAATCTGTGCCGGAACCGAGGATTGAACCCCGGACCCCAGCACAGAGGTCTGACACCTTACCCCTAGACCACCAGGTCACCCAAAATGAAGTGAAAAATCTTTTAGAAAATACAAACATAATTTTTACTGCCAAAATGAAACATTTTTCTGTATTATTAGCGTTATTCCATATATATTGGCAATATCTATAAAAAGAGACCCGTGCATAGTACATGACCTGACGTATGTCATACGTGAAAGTAGATCTAGTAGCTGTTCTAGCTGTCAGACAAGGTTCTTCCAAAGAAAGGTGGACTGCGTCAAACTTTGTTTTTAAAAGGTTTCCAAACGAACATAATGAAACTACGTATTTAGAACTAAAGTAATACTAGCTTGTATTCACAATTTTACTAATTTACCTTTTGGAATTAGAAAATTGAACGTTCAGTACCACATTTACAATAGTACGCCATCTATCCCTATCTTGATCTAGTTCTATCCAGTCCACCTCATTAAACCCTAACCCTATCTTGAGCTAGCTCTATATTGTCCAGATAGCTCTATCCAGTCTATCTTATTATACCCTACCCGTATGTTTCATTATTGGCATTGAATATTGTGTTTTAAAATTGTATCTGGGGATAGTTTTTCATGACAAATAAGAAAACGTTATTTTTACAAAATAAAAATAATTGTAAGTAGATTACAAATAACTTGTTTTTGAATTTAAAATTTTAAATATAGTTGAACCATTTGGTTTAAAATTAAAATGATATAAAGAGTGTTTGTATTGATTAACAAGATAGTGTGTTTGCATGAGAAAAAAAAACTTAACAATAGTTTTCTCAAAACCTATTTTTGGACATTTTCTTCCAAGCTATATCAAACAAAATGAGAAAGTTTGTGTGATTTGGTTGTACCATTTATTTAAATTACTATATATATTTTAAATGAAAAGAAAATGTTTTCGTTAAATTCCAGGACAACCTTGACAGATATTCAACAACTGTTGATATCACCATGTGAAGAAAATAAATCTCTATCTTTCTATGGAGCAATACTTGATTTGTTTTAGAGCAAAGAATCTTCTGCTATAGAATATGTCAAGACACTGCCCTTAACTTAAGTTTCCTACGCTCCCACTTAAATGCAAGTGTGTATAGACCCACACTGTCTATATCACGTGACAGTCGGGACTTACCCTCCAACGCTGTACACCCTGGGTAGGGCTGGGACTGCGGCGACAAATACCTAGAAACAAACAATTTTAGTAGGTCTAACGTATATTGCAGCTAATGGCTATCAGCGTCTACAGCCATAAAATCTAAGGGCAGGGCCGTGGAGAGAAATCACGGGCCCCGGGAACAAATTCAAAAATTCAAATCATACTTTAAAACACTTTAAGAAAATATGAGCTACACACACGTAATAAAAACATATGGACACACAATACAAAGGACAAAGGATATCAATAAGCATAGTTATTATAAAATAGGGGACTTTGACTTTTCACTTGAAAATAAAAAATTTAAAAAAATGAAAAATCTAACTAGATGAGACCTGGCCTATTTCATAAGTAAAATGTAATACTTTTGAATTGATAAACTTAAGGTTAAAAAAAATTAAAAAGGTATATATTTAGTTTAGCTATAAAAGCATGACATAATAAAGTTTAATTACATTCAAAGGAAAATATTTTATACCTAAAGTATAAAAAAAGCTTCACATTTAAAGTAATTATTGCCAAATGTTCTTAAAAATCTTATCATTTTATATAGATAAATTAAAAAAATTGTTTTTCTGGCAAGTAGTAGACTATTAGTTGCTTCCGGGCCCATGAGCGACACCCGTGCACTGCGATAACGTCACCGTCGTCACCGTCGATCACCGTCGATCACCGTCGATCACCGAATAATTCAGACAAAATTAAACTTTTGCGGATCGCACAGTAATCAACGTAAAGATATAACTTAAGCTGTTTGTTGACTTAAAACAAAATGTAGATATTCGTATTCCCTAAAACCAATAAAACTTTTATTTGAATAAGAATTAAGTAAACAATAGGGCCTGCCGGTACGGGCCCCAGGGCTGCGTCCCCGGCTGCCCCCCCCCCCTTTTTCTAAGGGGGCAGGGTGAGGAAGGGTAATTTTGAACCACTCACTTTTAGATATAATTTAAAATAATCATGTGAAATAATAGTTCACGTTTGATACACCTGTTCAGAAAATGATGGCATCAATCAATGGTGCAATCAAGTAGGCCTAGGATACATATATATGAATTATTACTAAACGGTGGGTGAATATTACCAGCGTAGATTCAAAATTCATTAAGTGTCACACTGATGGATTAATAAAAGTGAAGCTATTTGGTTATAAGTCTTTATGGTGAATGCCAAAGACTTCACGTTTGCACTTTGTTATCAATTATCATGAAATGATTATATGAATGTACTGTACAAAATTACTAATTTCAAACTTTGTTTAATAACATGCTTTCGTTGTGCTCAAGAACTCTTACCTTGAAACCATCTGTTTATTTTAGATAAATCGAAAAACATCAAGAACCCATTTTATTAGGAAATGTTTTGGTCCCTAATATTCTCGTCACCTTATTACAAGGCAAAATTCTATTGTTAAATAAATAAGAGATGAAATATACGTGAAACTGTTCAAGTTTTCTAATTGAAATAGTTCGGTTTATTAGTTTATAAACAAATGGTGTAAGCAGACACACATATATACTATTTCATTTATTTAATATTTTAGGAATAATTTAATTTTTTCAAATTATTGCGTGTGTTTAGTTTGGATAGTGTTTAAAGGGCATAAAAATGATCATCTTATGTGTAAATAAATAAAGTTAAAAATACATTCATTAAAAAGGAAAAAAACTAACAAAACTTTCAGAAAATAAGTTCCAACAATAATAATAATAATAATAATAATAATAATAATAATAATAATAATAATAATAATAATAATAATAATAATAATAATAATTTATGAAATATACGTTTTGCTTTTGTGATATTGTATAAAAATATTTAATTCAGGGTATGGTCTTTAATTTATTTTGAAGGAATATTTTAATAATAAAGATGACAATAGTACGCTATATTCTGTTACTCACAACAAGTACAGCCATGGAGAAAATTTGTAGGAGTCGTAGAAACATCTTGTTAATTTTCTGCGGTAGCCCAAGTCTTTATAAGGGGCTAATTTAATTGAGATTATCAAGTTAAATGTTCCATATAAATATTCACTCGAGTTGGAAATTACAGGTTTTTTAAAAATTTTAGTCATTGTTTATTAAAAATTTACCCATATACAATAATGGCAATCAGTTACTTTGATTCTTTGAGAACAAATCATGTGAACTTTAGGTTTATACGATAGATTATCAGAGCTTTTTTATTACTTCATCAATAAAAGTACTTACTGCTTGAGGTATTTAGGGAACACAATATGCCAATCAATTTCATATGCTTTTCCTGTAGTTTTACTACCTATGTTATCAAAAATACTGCTATACTCTGCTATTAATTGTTTGGAATGAAACAATGGACGTAAGTATGAGTACTTTTTTTTTAAATACGTAGCTTTATTGATTAAATATATTAGGAAAAAAAGAAAAGATACAATTTTGTGTGTGTCTTGGGTCTACACCACTTTTTAAATTGTCTGTATATTTATAAAAATATCGTAGAGGGGAGAAAGGTGAAATTGAGATAAAATGCACCCCTATTTGCATGGAGGAAAAGTGTGAAATCATCTAAGGATAACCCCCCTCCTAATTCAAGGATCAAACCCATAGGAAAAGTGTGAAATCATCTAAGGATAACCCCCTTCCTAATTCAAGGATCAAACCCATATCGCCTCGACACCCCTATTACCTCGTCGTTAGCCATTAATTATACTGCGAGAGTGACGCCTTAAATCATGCGAACGCCGATGCAGGTCACACTTTTATTTAAATAGAGGAATACCACGAGAACGTTTATAAACTAAGACAAATAATAATCTATATTATGTGCATATTATTTTTTTAAATGTAGACATGAGCTATCATTTACGTAAAAAGTAGATATGTGACTTCATCATAGGACAAAATAGCATGTAAGGAACATTGAGAATTAACATAATATATTCATCTGACACCTTAGTACAATCGGTAGTTTAATGAGCCAATGGTCCCGTAGTCGATCCCAGACATGACCTATAAATTACAATTGAGTGATAATTTGAGGTCTCCATGTCCAAATTGCTGTATTGTACTCCTGGGAACAGAACGGTGTTGCTGTTACAAAGTTAAGTTTATTACAAGTCATGTGATAATACAATCATTCACCCCGGAAAGTGCGTGTGGATAACTTTAATGGATTTTTTATATAGGTTTAATAAAAATGCATTAGTAATCACACGGTCAAACGCGTCACTTCCATGTTGTACTGGATTACCAATGATGAAGAGATCGAAGTTTTGATTGGGGGTACTGAGGCAAGGCCGTAGTCAAGGTTTTTTTTTGGGGGTTCTAACCCCCTCCAAAATATAACTAACAAATTATATAAGGCTTTTCTTATGGTTCCAAAAATATCAAAATTAAGCCACAAGTACAAATTAGGGGGCTGTGTTACGATAAAAAGCACTTCAGAGAGCTTCTAGAGATGTTTAATATTTAGAATTTTTTTATATCCTCCGGCAACTAGGGGATGTGCCCACCAAACCCCCCCTGAAATTATTGGCTGGCTACGGCCTTGTAACTGAGGGCAGTTTCTCTTAAATGCTTTCCCACTCTCCCTCCACGCTAGTGCGGGTATATTTCAGCTAAAATTCTAGTCTTCTCATCCCTATTCCACTATAGGAAATAATGTATATGTATAGACCTAAGATGCAGTAGGAAAAAAACGGAATAAAATCGGTATCTAAGCTTTGTGACATAATTTCACACCTGAGCTAGTAATAGGACATAACTGTAGATAAACCCAATGGCCTATTCAACTAATGGGTGACCGCATTGTTGTTTCGCGTGTCTATGTAATCAACGAATAGAACACAAACGGACCGTCTCGCAGTTTAACACAATAAAACTGCCGCAAAACCATTGTCTGGGTGACCTTCTTCAAACTAACACTGTTAGGATGACTACGAGCAAGTGTGGGTCACCGTGGGTGGGCCTCATTTTCTGCTTTCAACTTTGATGTGGGTAGCTTTTGGTGGCCCCGAAACTGTCTCATAAATCAATGGGTGCATCCGTCTCATTAGCTTCTTTTTTTTTTGCTTGTTTGCTTAAGAGATTTGTTCTTTTTTTTCGTCCTGTATATGCTTCCTTATCTGTCGGTGAAATGCTTCAATAGACACTTCATTTGTGAATGTTTAAAAACCTTTTAAGAAGAAAACTATATTTGTTGGTTCTACATAACCATAATACTAATCATAATCGACTGAAATAATATGAGATGGAAAATATTCCGTATCCTTCGATTGAAAATTTACCATTTTGGAACTATTTTTTGTCTTGGAAAAATCAATCTTTTTAAATGAGTTACAATAAAACAATAATGATGATTACAGTCATCTTCTACAGCTCTTGGTGGTTGAATGTCGTGTCCGCCGTTGACCAGGTATAAATATCAATACATCAATATTTTAAGCAAAAATACTTCAGCAGAACGTCATCTGAAAATCCATATTTTGTTTGAATATTAAATACTCGTATATTGTAAAACATGTCCACTAAATGAGCAAAGCTAGAACTATGTTCCTATTTTCATTGTAAAAGCCAATTTTTGTGTTTTCCTTTATTTGTTGCAATTCCAAATTCCTTTAACTTTGTATTATGTAATTTGAAATAAATCATCCCAGCAATAAAAAACAAAATATTACGAAGGTAAAATATTTTTAAAGAACCCAATACATTGTTATTTCAGTGAATAAAACAAACAATATTGTCAGATTTTTGCTGTCTTTAAATTAAACTGTTAACAACTTTTCAGAATAGTCAAGACTTATTAAATTATTTCAAATTTGTGTTTGTAATAAGAAATAATGAATTTTGAAATAGCATCTTAAAATAATTACCCAACCAGGAAATAGATTCTTAAGCATTTACAGATGTCAAAATAGGAAACTTCTGTTTCAGTTTATTAATTCATTCTAGGGTTAATTTTAAGGTTGGATAGATAATTACAAAATTTCCCATTTGGGGAACCTTGTGAAAACCTTCAATACCAAGTTTTAGCCTTATTGGTAAAATTATTGTGGCTCTAGTTTAAGTTACAGAAAGACAGATGGAAGTATAACACCATCTTTTCGTATTCATTGTTGACATCCATCTAAATCTCAAATTCAATTTTTTGATGATAACAATATTTTCTCTCTCTTAGGGGTCACAAGAAATCTAAAAGGGGTAATCTACCTCATATCTACGTAATACCTGAATACATAATGTTTCTATAACATATAGTCCAATTGTCCTAGTAAGACAGGTACAAAAGACTTAGATTGACTCTCATGTATTCAAGTCAAGTCATGTGACCTGTCATGCGACAATTACGTCACTTTATACATTATACTCGCTTTGCTCTTTGGGGGCTCCACCCCCAAACACCCAGTGAGTTTTCTTTGCAAGTGGATATAAATTAATGTAATTCCAACATTGTTTTGAACGTAACAACTTAAAGTTACCGGTATTGTATTGTATATACCACACCGACTTTAAATTTGCTCCACCATTTTGATTTTTTTTGGGGGGGTTGAAAATTAAAATTTTTAGCTTTTTGGAATTTTCCCGTCGGTTACAGGATAGAAGATATAAGTTTGCCAAATTTCAAGTTTCTAGCTCATCTGTAAGTAGGTAAACATTAATGTCAGTGAGTGAGTGAGTGAGTCAGCCATGTGGCTTTATAGTAGTTATATATATATAGGTATAATCAATTCTTCTAAAATAACACTAGACAATATGGTAAAATTTTATCATTTTTGATCGCATTGTTTTTTCCTAACAAATTACAAGCTGTTTCTTTTTATAATATTAAATTGGTGTATTTTTTAGCATTTAAAGTGGAGGAGATACTTAGCCATGAATAGTATACATGAAAAATACTGACTACATTATGATATGTTCAGTGTACACCATTATTAAGCCCTATGAAAATATCAACAAACTAAATGAACAATTTTAAGAAGAAAATCTTATCATAAAATTTGAAAACTAAGAAAGTATGATTTTTGAAGTTAAAAATGTATTCTACGGACTACGACTCACTTTATTACATAATGGCATACCTTTCCTGTAACATACAAACAAGGTCTCATTCCCCGCATAAAGACATCACTACAATCTCACTTCTCGTCTCAAGGTCAGACGTTTTGAATACGCAAAACCTAGTATATAATACGATAAAAACCAAATGAGTGTTTAATATAGCTATACAAACGCGTAAAATGTGGTCCAGGGTTACTTAAAACGTTGTGACTTGTATTATTAATTGAAACATTTGCTTAGATTAGTAAAATTTGAGTCAATGAGCCTAAAGTAATGGGCTATTTTTTGTTTGCATTTTTGGCCACTGGTGGGAACCGTAAAAGCAGTTACTATTGCTACATAATACTCCCTATAGAGATGTGTTTTTAATTCTTGTATCAATAAATTAAGAGTCTATTAAGTAGAGCGATGTCTATAATGAAAGTTATAGGATACGGCACGAGAAAGTAGAGCACGCATAGTTAGAGCCAAAAGTTAAAATAAGCGCAGATTAAATGATTGATGATGAAATTCATTGCTTGTTGTGATGATTTGAATTACTGCCATATTTTACATTTAAATCTTTTGAAAATATTTTTTTTATAATATTTCTATCTAATCAATATAAATATCAAACGACATTATTTTATGTAACAAATTTGACTCAAAATTAGTCTTGGATATATAACTTATTTCATCCGCAAATATGGGGGTCACTTAACAATAAAGATGACGAGAAACCACATTTTGGGCAAAACACTGCCCTTCACACGAAACGATAGACTGATCTACTGGGTCGGAGTCGGTCAGGCACGCCATCACAGAAGTGCCAGTTTTCACTGTTGTTTCACTTGGCAACACACTGGATAGAAAGGGACAGTTGTTAAAGTGTCCTATTCTTATCGCGGGATGGGACAGACCATTTGCCACGATCGTAAAACAGGCGACGACTTCAACCACCTCATATTTTCCTAGTTCCTCTATTTCTCTTCTGCTCTTTGTTTGATATCTGTTTGGTGCTAGATACTCGCCGAGATAAGGCTAGGGATTATATCACATAAGGACGCGTGGAGGTCGATTATACTAACTTTCCAACAGGGGTAGACCCTCTCAACAAACATAGATTTTAAGGCGCTTTTAAAAGTGAAAAGAATAATTTCATTTTCTGCTTGTACTTCCAGAAATATGTTCTTCTTGCATTAAAGAATTATTATTTTTCTTGGTAATTTTGGGAGGAACCATTCTTAAATCACTGAAGACGAAGAAATTATTTGCCATTGAAATCATTGTAAAGAGAATAGAAGGTAGCGCCAGTTGGAGAAAGACATCTGATTGGCTGAGCGTGTGACGTCACTCAGTACACTAGCAAGAGCTTAAAGCCGTGTTCTCACACGTGTCATTTTCAGTAAATAATTTCAAGTGATTTATTTTTAATGAAAATAGAAATTAAAGGAATTTGTTCACATGTGTTATTTATCCATAGTAAAGGGGTAAAAAGATATACTACTAGTTTTATTACCCTTGAAGTTTCGTTGATTATTTACACAGAGTGCAACAGCACAAATTGGCATTTTTTATGTCTAAGAATAAAATAGCCAGAGCTATTATATTAGTTTTAGTGGGGATTTACTCGCATCTAGATATTATATTCTGAAAATTGAAAAATGACACCTCTCAGGTTCGATTCCCGTGTTCAGGTGTCATTTTTCGATTTTCAGAATATGATTTTTATGTATGTTTGAAAACACATATAATTAAAATTGGAGAACGTACACAAATAAATTAGCAAAAAGGCTAAAAGTCTGATTATTCAACAATGACTTACATAGAATAAAAAACTATTATAAAATAATAAACAGCTTGAGAAGAACAATACAACTACATATAGTTAGCATATGTATTAGTATTATATTTACTATTAAATAAGCGTGTAACCCAAACGGATAGTAAGACGCGGTGCTAAGTATTATTACTATTAAATAAATTTAGTAAGTAAAATGTATAAATCATTAATTAGAACATCACTGCTGTATTTTATAGTAACCTATTAAAACAGATTCTTGAGTGGTAAACATAATAAAGTAACTAACTATACACGAAAAAACCCCTACCAGTCAAACACAAATAAATAAATCATCATAAAGATAAATGAAAGTACCTTAAGAAACACATGGAGCGCACGACATACTACTAACTGCTGTGTACTGGGTGACGTAGTCTCGTGGCTGACGTAAGCAATGACATCATCAAATTCTTCCAAATGGCGCTACCTATCTATTCTCTATACATTGATTGGAATGGTGTTTAGGACACCATATAGTCGTGTTTTATATATGTGCATACATAATCCCATCCCCCTCTAAGCCTTAATAAACTCTTTATTTTAGGAGCTATCCGGGTTACTGAAGTGTTTACTGAACCTCGGGGTAGTCAACTTAATTAAAACAAAAATATATCGAGAAATATTATTAAGTTCCAAAAACTGTTTTAAGATAGCTTCTAAAATGAACAATTTATTTAGGCTTATAGGAAAGTGAATAGAGTATATATCTATAAATCTAGATCTATATATCTATATAAATATACATTTATGTCTATAACTATTACTATACATTATATATTTAGTGAAAGGGAAATATAACTGTATAAGAAGATGATGAGGTAGACTACACACTGAAACTATAAAGGCCTTATGTAGCACACAATCATTTTAACAGAACCTTATTTTGAAGAGGTGTTTCTTGTAATGAAATTGCTTCTAATTGAAGAATACATCTTCTTTTAAATTGCGTTAATTTACTTAACAAATAGGCCAGACCATATAGGACTAGATCAGTAACTTATGTCTGATTTCAGGGACGACATTTTTCTGCACACATGTCCAATTTTATATCCACAAGATTTAATGTAAATACGTGTTTTCTAATTTTTACAAGCTATTTATTTTCTACCACTGCATATTACTACCCAGCCGAGCTATACGTACATTGATGAATCTACTAAGGTATGGATAGTAAGTGTAGGGTTATATACAACATTCCCGTATTTGTGGAGGGAAAGTGGAAAATTATTTAGGAAATAAAAAATCCTTTTCTACATCCTATCGGGATTAGATCCCCAACCTTGCTGTCACCAGAAAACCAGATTATATAAGCTTAACATATTGCCTTAAGCCTAGCAATCTTAATATTTCACTTGTTATTTCAATTAATTCCAAAACAAAGCACCATTAAAATACTACCATTTTTTAATACATTTTGAGGTTTTATCAGAAAAAATAAAATTTAATTTAACTGTTTTTTAGTTTATCGTTATGAAACTGAAAGGAAAGAACATTATAGCATCTCGCATCTATTTACTGACCGATGGTTTTGGTTAATAAAACTTGGTTCAGTGTGGTCCAACCCTTCATGATTCGTGAACCTATTTGCAAAAAAAAAAAAAAAAAAAAAAA
>CABFWB010005919.1:0-16023 GCA_902151455.1 Timema bartmani | reverse complement strand
TAAAAAAAAAAAAAAAAAAGAAAAAAAAGGCTCAATGTCCAGGGACAGACAAATAGACAGACAGACATAGGGACAAACCAAATTGTAAAGTCCACTTTTTTATGTGGTCACAATAAACGTAGAAATTCGTCATAATCTCGAGGTCAATTTTTTTACACGATCACAATACCTTATCTTGATATAAGAAAGAAAAAAGGTATGGGGCTGTTGGTTTGCACTAAAGTCACAAAATACCCGTTACTAAGGGCTAGTTTCAGTCAAACTTAGTACGCCTCAAGTGTGGCGTTTTACTAAATACAGCATGACACATACCTAGATCAAAATGGACTGGACCCGTTTCAAATGCGAAACTGGCTCATTCCATTCGAGCTGTGTTGTCTTGTATTTAGTATAGCGCCACACTTGAGGCGTACTAAGTCTGACTATGAAACTGGCCCTAAGAAAAGCAAAACATTTGACTAGGACAATTTTTCGCTTAGTAACAACAGATAGGCCTATTATCCTTTAGACTGTAATAATGAGTCAATGTATGGACAGTTGGTAAATAATCTATGATAGTATTTTGGACAAAAATTTGACTCCTAATATCGTACATAGCCCATACCATAAATTCTCCATTCCCAGTTGTCGGTATGTGATTACAACGAATCGTTTGGAATTATTTATCTCTGGTCTGATCAAATTATTGTTCGTAATTTGTTGCATTTGTGGGAACGCTATTATTTTTAAAATGTGACCCAAGGGTAAAGGGTTGGTACTACTCTCCCCTAATATGTGTGGATATCAAACAGAGGCTATCTCCAGGTCATATGGGAACGTGTGTCATTTTGGATGAATGCCACAACGAATCTTTTTGAAAAAACAGTTTAGATTGAGAACTTTTGGGAAGTTACAGTACAAAAACTAAGCTAGAATAATCTATAGTAGGATTCTGACCAAGAAAATATTTACAAAATACAAACTTTTTTAATTGATAACAAATTAACTATATTACTGCAATTTTTATCAGCGTTGATACCATCTATCAAAATTGATAGATTCTCATCCCATGGCTTTACGTATTAATGTATGAAACTCGTTTTAGTAATCGTCAAATACCTTTATCCAATTATAATTCTAGTAGCTCAGTACCTAAAAAGGTTTCTATTTAGTGGAAAGGTTTTAGTCTTAGAACATATACTGTCCTTCAACGATGTATTACATCTGCTCTGTATTGTTTCATTCGTTACACAAGAAGTATATTCTTAAAACTACACTTAGCTGATACTCACACTTATGGTCACGCTGTTATTGTTAAATATAACATTAAAAAAGCCTCCTCTAGAGCGAGGGGGAGTGATATTTTTTTTATTCCCACGTCTTACTACCCGTCCGGGTTATACGCTTATGTACTAATCACGCTAATGGTTTTAGGGATTTGAGAGGATATATTTGGAGGAATTATAACTGCATTTGCATCCAGGGACACTATTTTGGAAAAACCACCCTCAGTACACCCGACCGAGATTTGAACCTCAATCTCCCCGTCATCGACAGTTTAGTCTACTGCGAGAGTAGCGCCTTATACCACGTGGCCACCGAAGCAGCTGGTAGTGTTATTAAAAGCAAAGTTTTCACAATAATATATATATATATATTTATATCGAGGTAGGAAGCTTTAGTGCTTTAGTGACAAAACACTTTTAAAGGGTGCATGAATACAAAACTACTTTTTATAAAACACATTTCTACCGCACTCTTAGATTTGCGTGTTTTACTTTTGTTTTGACGACACGTAAACACTCATATTTAACGAATTCATTAATAAACAACCAGATCAGAAAGTCAAATTTCCCTCCCTTTTGAGCCAGTGATAGGCAGAGCCATCTGTTGAGAGGCCGTGGTAATCAAGTGGGCGTGTTCTTTTGTGTCCTCATTTCGCGTGACTTGTTTCTCCGTCGCGTGTTGACTCTATATTGATACTCCTCGAGGGAAACGCCGCGAGAGATGTTTAAATATCTCTCAATGTTCAGTATTCTCAAGAGAAAACGACGTTAGGTTGAACAAAATGTTAATACACTCAGTCATTTATAAAGAGTGGGAAAACAATTTAGGAAAAGCCACCTCCAGTTCACCCAACCGAGATTCGAACCTCAATCTCCCCGTTCTCGGTGGTCTAGCTCAACACGAAACCACTGAGGGGGGTAATAGAATTATTGAATTCTGTTTAATTTTAATTTGCAATAAAAGGGCATTAAAGGACAGCTAGAACAGTTACTTGATTCAGGTTAATGTATTCATACGTCAGAACAAGTGATCTGAAGCTGTTAATTTTGATGTATAGGATTTTTAAAATGGGTTCAGAATTTTAGTTGTAACATTCATCAAATCGAGCAAAAATGTATTAGTAAACCTAGGCCCGCAGCCCAGCTAGCACAGAGATAAAGAAAGTTTTGTATTTCGGTAGTAAAAAAAAAAGTATGGTAAATGAGATGTTATTTAGGTTTATGTCATCACTAAGGAAGGTTTTATACAGTGGTTCTTCCACTTCTACCCAAATATCACATCTTAAAAACAGATTTTTGTGTGCTCTCTGAAAATACCAGGCTGCATTCGAGTCGTCTGTCAACAGAACACCTGTACGCTAACATTACATCAACTAAACCGACTAAACTAATATGTCATCATTATCAACTTTATCCGCCAAAAATATGTTTGAGATTTCTAAAAGAGCATTCTTAAGAAACTTAACTATCCTGACAATGTCTTGAGATGAGTACAGGATATTTTACTCCATTTTGTAACCTCTACCGCTCCCCAATAACCTCATCACTTTTTGGACCAAAATATCTTCCTAAGCACCAACCAAAGAGAACAACAGGAAAAATTATTATTTTATTTATTCTGAGTTCTACATTCCTTGACAGCAGGCAAGATGTCAACAATTTACTGACTGAGTAGTAACATGCATTTTTCCAACTGTATTCTTTTCCTAATTGCCACTCTCATATCTTCATTGATAGTTAAAATTGTACCTAAATATTTAAATTCAAATGAGAAGTTGTTTGAAGTAATCTTTAAATCATTTTTCTCAATCAATGAGCATATATGAAAATAAATAAATCTATAAACTACTATAAAGTAAATCTATATATTCAACGTATAGCCTTATAGTCTCGTTCTACACATCCACATTAAATACAATTAATTCAAAAAATTAAAGTTCCACCCGACCAAATTATATATTTATGTTTTAGTTGTCATGTCCTTGGAAATAGAGCTTTTTTGATCAAACATAATGAAGATTCTATCAAATCTATTTAATATCTATAAATAGGCCTAATTATTACAAAAATAGAATTCGGGACTGTTTTTGTGCCATGGAAACAAACGGTCGACATTTGTAAAACAAAATGTTCAAACAATTATGTTCATTAACCTTAATTCAAATATAATGACTCAAGGGAGATTTATTCACAAAGTTAAAAATAATAAATATAAATATTCAATACGTATATAAACAAAGTAATTAACATTCTACTTAACCTAGTTTTTTTTTCTACTATAGAGCAATTTACAGAACCACGAGTATTTAAGCTACAATCGAATATACAATCTTATTTGTTCAAGGGGAAGCGTCAATTGTGGATATAATGTGTTTTCTCGTCCTAGGTTTGAAATCCCCTCTTATATGAGCTATTGAATTACGCCTTGAAATATTGATGGGAGCTACAAAGCCCCAGTGGGGGGTGATATTCGTGCGTGGCGGAAAGGCGAAAGGTATTATGAGAGCTTAGGGGAAAATCAAATTTGGAAGGTTGGGTGTCAAAAAGGAAATACAATTGTCATCTATTTTCCTTCAGTGTACAGGAGTTATTGCGTGCTAAGTATTGACCAAGGTTTCGGTAAATGACATAATATAGTTCAAAAGGGATAATATTAACCAAATAGGAGTGGAAATATATTAAGAAGAACACAATATATTTGAAGTACAGTTCTTCAGTAGGTCCATAGAAAAAATAGCATAGAACTTTCAAGTTGCTTATGTGAACGTAATTGTGAAATTCTATGACAGCCGCAAAACTTCTTACTTTATCTGACTTGTACTCAGACTAAGCCAGCAAATATTTTGTTTCAAAAATAAAACTTTTTCATTATTTAAATATTTAAAAAAAATTCTTTATTATGTTCAAGATACTTGCTGATATTATGATTATGCTACTCAAAACCAACAGTAGAATTATTCTTACCAAAAATTATAAATATCTGTAACCTTTGAAGAAATCTACCAAGTAAAAAAATAATATTTAAGATATGTATTGCATTATTGAAAAAATATATTTGGCTTTCTTTAAAAAGTCTGAGATAGTCACCAATTTATAAATAGGGCACGTTTAAAAATGTCTATCTTCCCCGAGGTCGTTTCCTCCGGCAAACCAAACAAGTCGAGACGCGTTTATCTACTTGGTCACTGGTGATGGTTATTAAAATTATAGTGACTTATATGTGGGACATGTTAAAAATGTGGATAAAATGTTTTTTTAATATATATTAAAATAAAACAATCACCTCTAAACACGTAGACAAAGGCATCAGTGGAGTCTTGTTTGGATCGATAGTGAGGGGAAAGTCGAGGCTCGATTCCGGACTGTTTGTGCTGAGGAGGTTTTTCTTACATATGTTCCCGCTCTACCAGCTCAATAATTACAATACACTTCCTTTATCATTCTACCTTCCTCAGTACTACCACATACCTCTATTACGACATGTAAGGCTCAAAACCACTGTCGTAAAGAGAACTCCATCTCATGTAGAAACACTGCCCTTTTTCACTTGTCGATGCATGCACGTAGCTAAACTAATATCTATAAATAGTTTTTAATTGATTAAATTCCGGAGAGTAACACAAAGATGCAGTGCGCCCCATAATTATCATCAAAGTGAGTCCAACAGGAAGTCAGCCAGCAGCGTTATGTCGCTAAGCCATGGTATAAGAGGTATCGTTACAATATCAAACAGTCGTATGAGCGAGGTGTCGGAGAGCGAATCGTCGCAAAGAGGGGTCTGACTATATGGGGATGTCCCAGATGGGTGTTAGGACACGGAGCAAAAAACAACAACATAACAATCCCACAGCTGACAGAGCTATCACAGCATTCTTGACTCTTAAACACGAGAGATAAGGATTCAACTGTTTATAATCCTGGTCGACTGCACTAAGAAGGAGTGAGAGGTCCCGAAGAGTGATCGTGTGCCTTTTAGCCATACGAATCCTAGTGCATTTCTGAATGATTACCTTCCTTCTCCCAAGCCACTAAGTTTGATGAGTTCAAAGCAGTTTTTGTGTGTTTAAAATGATCTTGCTTGCTAGGATTACTCACGATCTACATTTATTTATGGACACTTGAAGAAGAAAGTTAATTTTAAATAAATGCACTAGAAGTATTATATACAATCGAAATGTGGGGGAAAACACACCAGTGCACTCGGTTGGATGTCAAACAGATTCCCGACCTTCCAGGTAAAAGTTGAGCACACCAGGCAAGCCAAAGGGTGCCGAGATAGCCTCTCAGTAACCAATCTATTTAGCGTATCGATAAGAAACACAGAGCTATAGGCCCACCTACTAGGATTACATGGAGGAAGTTCAACAAATTAATAAATATATAAAGTTGGAATTCCGTAAATAAAGAAAATTTAAATGAACTCATTTTTAAAATGTGAGCAAGATTCACAAAAAACTAACAAATTATGTCACATAAAACTTATTTATTGATGAGTCCTTAAATATTTACTTCCGATTGTTGAGTTAAGCCAAACAGTGTAAAGAGAATAAGTTATCTTCCTTCTTCCTCCAGTTGTTGAATTTTAATTTGATCAATCCTGTTCTGGTGGCACGAAACTTCCTGTCACACACGACAATGTGGCAACTATTTTGAGTGGTTCTATACACCATTAAGTTCTTTCCTAAGGCCCTTTATATACTTTTATTGGATGCAAATATGTTTAATTCATATAAAAAGATAAGCCTTAAGAACAGTTATCAAGGAAATCATCATTACACTTGTCGAAAAAATTCTTTTAGTTTAAAATATCAACTCATATAGGATTATTGAGATTTTCAAACTTATAGATTAAAATTAAAAGCTCAGTTGCATGAAACCGCCTAACACACAAATTATATAAATATAAACAATTATTCTAGATCTACATTGAGGTAGTAGGATGGAAAAAAACTAGACTCTACAAATATATAGTATATCTTTATTACATTTTACTATATCCAAAATGTAGTTATTTGCATTTGTTGCACTGGAATTAGAATTTTACAAGATCACAATTATTCCACATTGATTTTTTTTTTCAAAATGTAATTATTAGCGTTTGTTACACTGTTGTAACTCAATTACCAGTAAATAAACTATAAATGCTACACTCATATTGAATGTTTAAATGATGTCAGATATAAATACATAATCTTGATTAATTAAAAGTATTTCAAATAAATAAATACACCAATTAATGATCAATCTAAACATTACATTATTTTTTCAAGTTTGAACCGTTATGAATTCAATTTTGGACAAACACTTTATTTTATTTCTCCCCTATTAATTTGTGTAAGGGAAGAACAAATTTAAATGGGTAGCCTAATAAACATACATGAAGATATAAACATAGGCAAGAAACAGTAAAAATCAGGATTTAAACTCGGGACATAACCTTCTCTTAACCCCTATGACCATGTCCATCTTGGCCCCCAAAAGGACAAACGAACCTTTCTCAAAAAAACTAGGAGAGTTAACTCTTTAATAAAATTTACTACTTCCCTTTTGTATTTTTAATATCTCCAAATCCTGTTTTGATGACACGTACAAAAGAAAAACAAAACAGAAAAAATAGTGGGAGGTAAAGGTAGAATGGCAAATGATCAGCCCCTCCCTCCTCTTTAATGTATATCTCGTTGTGTGTCGTGTAGTTCACAAAACAAACTAGTTTCCTTGACATGCGATGGCAGGGAGTACCGATCATTCATCACTTATTTGTCTCCGATAGCTCGACCGTCCAACTAGAGTTGTGGGGGGGCAATGCTCGCATGTCGAGGAGGCTACCGTGACATGAAAACAATCTCGCCACCAAACCACGCTCGCTACCTACCGACACTTGGTCTCATCAACCAAATAGCCTACCTCAAGTGACGTATCCAAACACACTAGTAATTATTATAGGAATGGCAGTTCTGACCACAAGACAAACCCTCAATTATATCAAGTTTTGAACCCATTATAGCATGACTATTTGTTTGAGAAAGGCTAGATTTACAAGTCCCATTTTCATAGAAAGGGCCTTATCTGAAATTTAGAAAAGTTACTTTATCTACTTCCACGTATTCATACGTCAAGTGACGTGATCTGTAGTTGGCATTTTTGATCGATATTATCAACATCTATAAAATAATACCAACAGCATAGTTAAATACTATCACAGTTGGTCACAAAAAGTATTTTCTAAAATGGCCCTCCTATGAAAATTTAACTTTTTATTTATAACAATTTTTTTTTTCAAATCTGAAACATTTCAGGTCAAACGTCATTAATAATTAACATTCTCAGGGGTTTTATGAAAACGTGGACTTTTTGATTTCAATTAAAATCGTTTACTTCCAATTTGGCTTAAGCCATATTTTGAAAAAAAAACAAACATTTATTTAATAATACGAGATTTTGGAACATTTTTGACACGTCTTAGTCCTCCTGCAGGAGCTGCTTATTTGAAAGAACATTACCTCACTTAACGAGCTTTTCTTAAGAATATGGAAGTTTGGAAGCTCCCTTAGTCTAAAACAAATTTTAATTATCAAATAATTTTTGTCATTACTTTAGTTTTCACACCACAACTTTTTTTTATTACAATATATTATTTAGCACCACGTCTAACTAGACCGTTGGGGCTATAAGTCTACGTACTAATTACGTAAATTTTTAGGGCTAGTAAAGAATATTTTTAGAGGAAGTGTACCCTGAATTTGCGTAGAAGGAGAGTGGAGAACCAGTTTAAAAAACTTCAGTACATTCGATTGGGATTTTAACTGCGATTTCCCCTTCATCGGCAGTCCAGTATATCTCGAGAGTGATGCCTTAGACCATGGAGCCACCGAGGTACCACATCCTAATAACCATATTGGTTATATGTTATTTAATTACGCTAGTGGTATAAAGATGAGTAAGGTTGAACTTATAGGAAATGTACCAGGATTTTTATAGAATAAGAGAAAGAAAACATTTAAGAAGCCCCCGTTGATTCCTCCAGCCAGGATTCGATCGACTACCTTTCCATCACCAGCATGACAGACTAGATAAGCCTGACATTCAGACCATTACTTGTTTGAAAATTTTGATCTATTTTATTGTCATTTACTTTAATCTCAAAACTTTGAAATTTATCGATAAACGTCGTAGAAAATGAAAGCATTTAGATGTTTTATAATTTTTTTAAGAAACAATGAAATTTAAAATGTAAATATTTTAATTCTATGGTGACATGAATATACCCTTATCATCCATTTTGACATGAACTATAAATTAAAATAGCAAATCACTTCTTGAGAAACGCGGGCTTTCTGGTCGACTGTCGCACTTTTCTGTACTCTGGTAGAACATAATGTTGGGAGAAGCTCTCTCAAGGATAAGAGCGTTGTTGGAGATGAATAGGGGACTGACACTTAATGCAAATAAATAACGTGTGTCTCGTTTGGTACAGTAACCAAGTACAGAACTGATAGCCCTGGGATCGTTTCCTCGTTCGGCAACTTTCCTTTCTCCCTCCTCTCTAGAGTAATGACACAGGCTCTTCTCAAGCTTTGTGGAGGTAAAATGTTGTTTGAACTGGTTCCATAGGTTAAACAAACATTTCTGATATTCATTTGTGAAACTGGTCTAAGAAATGATAAATCACTCTTCTTTAAAACGTTGATCCTCGAGAACCGGATTCGACTCCAGGAGGAGGTCGTGAATAGTTTGTCGGATGTATGACATCAAGATGATGGTTCTCTTTGGTCACATGTGTTGAGATATTTGTAAAGAAGGATGAAACACTTTCTATACGGCTTACTATGAAGGATGGACTACCTCGACTGTTTAGACAGACCTGGTACATCTGTAATTTTTCACTTTATTAAAATTGTTTTATATATATAAAGGTTTGATGAACTCTATAAATGTTTGATGATAAGTTATTATATATGTGCTTTAGAAAATATATTTTCAGAAATGTGATGAAAGGTGATAGTGGTTGATAAATAAGATGTTACCCTTGTCATCTTTTAAATAATAAGTATATTTTGTAAAGAAATAACGAATCCCTAAGTATCTCATGGCATTCTTCATATTATTTCATTTGGAACAAATATTTGCTGTTAAGGTAGAGAGCTTGAGCTTGAGCTTGATTGTACACAATAGTAACTGTATCTTTGTTAGTAGCTGTTCCAATGTTTCAACAAAACTTATGAAATACCAATATTAAGGCATGAGAGTAAGGGATGCGAGAAAGATTCAGTGCTTTTTCAGTTCTTTTGACCAAAATAAATAAAACATTGCTTAAGTAAAAACATATAATAATTACATTTTCTTCGAATGGTGATTTCAATATTTATTGAATATTTGTCAAGAGTGTTCTGGAAATAAAGACAAATTATTCTCTTCATTTAAAAAGAAGTTTGTCATCAAATGTCGTTATGTGCATGACAGACACTCAAGGACTGTTAATATTAATTTGTGAAGAAAGTTAAAATTTTATATTTGCACTGAAGCAATTTTCTATTTGTTTTGTCCAAAAAACTGTTTTGCTATGAAAACTTCAAAAACACTGGGCTTTACTCGCGTACCCTATAGTTCCACCGAAAACTTCAAAGACACTGGGCTTTACTCACGTTCCCTACAGTTCCACTCGAAAACTTCAAAGACACTGGGCTCTACTCACGTTCCCTACAGTTCCACCGAAAACTTCAAAGACACTGGGATTTACTCATGCTCACTACAATCTCACCGAAAACTTTAAAAAACACAAAGAATGTAATGTTTTAAACCCATATAAATTAGTCCTCTGGTAGACATTATTTTAAAATGAAACTAGAATAGTTGGCTCAGCAAACCAAAGGTAAGTACGCGTATAGAAACGTTAGAATCATCCAACGTGATTTGCAGGTAACCGGTAAATAAAGGCTCGAATCCCGGATGGAGCAACTAAGGGAGTAAGGGTATTCTTTTTTTAAATCGAGCCACACCCTCCCTCAAAGCGAAAGCTTGTTGGTATATGCTGAATTCATCCCTATCTCGTTAGTGTAATTAAATGTGGAAAGTTTCAACACAAATAAGAGAAGGAGGAAAAATAATCATAATTAAATGAATCAGCAGAGATAATTTTTTTAACTTTTATTAATTTATAAATACCTCTAGAGACCTTCTTAGATGTTCAATTTAATTTAGCCACAATACACGATAAAGCTCATGCACCCTTATGCCTTGGGCAGTAAGACATGGCACATATTCAACAACTGCTCTTTAAGGTGGGGTGGTGGGAATTGCGGAATTTGACTTGATTGTTTTAATGCTAGTGACAAATATTCAAGATGACTGTGGTTTGGACCAAACGTATCTATTGGAGCAATATCTTACTTGCTTTGTTCTATCTCGGTGGTCGAATGACCTGTCACGTAGCTCTCGTGACAAACTGGACTGTCCATGATGGGTAGAGTAAGGTTAGAATCCCAGTCTATATGCTTTTATGCTCTACCTCCACGCAAATGTGGGAACACTTCCTCTTAATTAAACCCCACTCATCCCAAGTATATTAGAGTAATAAGTGAATTTTTGTACAACCCATACGGGTAGGAAGAAACTATACTGAAAACATGTTTTATATAAATACATTAAAAATAATATACGCGTTTCTTCCTCCGCTTTCCCCCTCAGTTCCTTAATTTGATCACCCCCAAATCTGGTACCTTAATCTCTCTGACTAATAACTGAGATCCTGTCTCCAACCAAACACATACAGACCACCGTAGTCCCTGAAACCACAGCCAAGAGCATGAGAATCCCCGTAATTGCGTTATGCACCGCACGAGGTCTCTGCAGTCGCCCAGTACGGGGTCTTTTATTAGCGGTTTACTGCTACCAATATGGCGGTCCTCGACTCTAAACACTCTCGACGCAAGTAGTTGCACTCGCTAAGGAATATAACCTCAAATGAAATAACGACATTCAACACAATATAAGTAATTATAGATATAGTTATATTCAGTTACGAGTGTTACGTCTACACAAAATACACCATTATGAAATATAATCTAAGGGTGTTTAAGGGGAACATTAAATTGAATTGAGAAAGTTTACAAATTTATCAGCTTTAAATTATTAATATCACATTGATAATATCATTTTTAATATATAATTAACTAGTTGTAAATATTTTACGTCAAATAGTCACATATGTTGTCCAGTGGTCAAAGTTCCTGGCTACAGAGTCTGAAGTTCCGGGTTCAATCCTTGGTGCTTCCAAACTGTATCCGTGAAGCAGCCTTTTGTAGGCAAATGAGGAGCTACTTGAATAAATATATAGCAGATCCGGTTTGAAAAACTGAGATTAATGGTTAGAGGGCTTGCTGTGCTGACCACATGACACCCTCTATCCGCAAATGCTGGAACTATCACCGCTAATGGTGGTGTCAGCTAGGTCGGTAAAGCTCACTTGTGGGCTCACACCATGGAGGTTATTTTATAATTATTAAAATATAATTGCACATATGGTAGTAATTAGTATTAATATGTGGTTAAATTGATAGAACTAATTTTAAATGTTTTTAAATTTGCAGAATTTTTCTAGTAGTTAACAAAATAGTCATCATGATAAGTAATTTAACTTTATTGTGTTAGTAATTCAATTTCAAATACAAAAGTATGTATAGTTTATTCGTTTGCGTATTTATTTATATTGGTAACATGACCAAACTACTCTCAGCTAAATGGGAGATAAGCTACTCTTGATTCCTTTCGAACACACCACTACTAATAAAGCGAGGACACAGAAGAGGAGTTGAAACAAACAAACCAACCCGACTACATGAAATTCTATCAAAATACGCCACTGCAGGGGAGGTAATTTGTTACACCTGTCAATCAGAGGGTTGGTAGTCAAGCTACAGTCAGGCTTATTCAAGGTAAACTTAAAGGGGCCAAATATTTGATCAGGGGGTTAACAGGTCGTCCCTAATAATGTACTACACCCGACATGCCTTGGCTAAAATATAGGGGATGTCCCTTAGTAATGAAATACTTCGTTTCTTTGTTTGATAACAGAATACAATGTTTGGGAAGAATATATTTTACTAGGATAGTAAGTAAACATAGATTCTAAAGGATGGACCTTTTAAAGAATACAAATATATATTTTTACTGTTAACATTAATTTATTACTCTATATTATTAATATCATTGTATACGTATTGATAATATCCATCAAAAGTGAGCAATTCTTTATATAATTGGACGTATAAATATATGAATATTAATTGAATATATTTTGTAGGTTTCAAAAAAGTTTTTTTCTAAATGACTGAAAATAACTTTTCTTAACCTATATGAATAATAATAGGATCTTTTTCAATTAATGTAACAACAATATATTATATTGTTCACTAGCGGAAGTATCCATCGTTGTCCTGTGTAGACGTGTACCGTACATATAGTAGTGAATTTATGAAATACTTAGTCCTCTTACAAATAACAGTTTATTTAGTTTCAATTTTCAACTAAGTATAACTATATTAGTTGTAATTTTATGTGCATTTATACAACTTGACATAAGTGATAAGTGCAGAGGATCATATTTTACATATGACTATATATAAAATTAGATTCTAGCCATCCTATCACGATCCCACTGTAAGTCAACGTAATATTAATACACCGTTGTAGTAATATCGACTATTCCTGTACCTGTAATATCGACTATTCCTGTACCAGTAATATCGACTATTCCTGTACCTGTAATATCGACTATTCCTGTACCTGTAATATCGACTATTCCTGTACCAGTAATATCGACTATTCCTGTCCTTTAATATCGACTATTCCTGTACATGTAATATCGACTATTCCTGTACCTGTAATATCGACTATTCCTATACCTGTAATATCGACTATTCCTGTACCAGTAATATCGACTATTCCTGTACCAGTAATATCGACTATTCCTGTACCTGTAACATCGAATATTCCTGTACCAGTAATATCGACTATTCCTGTACCTGTAACATCGACTATTCCTGTACCAGTAACATCGACTATTCCTATACCTGTAATACCGACTATTCCTGTACCAGTAATATCGACTATTCCTGTACCGGTAATATCGACTATTCCTGTACCAGTAATATCGACTATTCCTGTACCACTAATATTGACTATTCTTGTACCTGTAATATCGACTATTCCTGTACCTGTAATATCGACTATTCTTGTACCACTAATATCGACTATTCCTGTAGCTGTAATATCGACTATTCCTGTACCAGTGATATCGACTATTCCTGTACCTGTAACATCGACTATTCCTATACCAGTAATATCGACTATTCCTGTACCAGTAATATCGACTATTCCTGTACCAGTAATATCGACTATTCCTGTACCACTAATATTGACTATTCATGTACCTGTAATATCGACTATTCCTGTACCTGTAATATCGACTATTCCTGTACCACTAATATCGACTATTCCTGTACCTGTAATATTGACTATTCCTGTACCTGTAATATCGACTATTTCTGTAGCTGTAATATCGACTATTCCTGTACCTGTAATATTGACTATTCCTGTAGCTGTAATATCGACTATTCCTGTACCTGTAATATTGACTATTCCTGTACCTGTAATATCGACTATTCCTGTACCTGTAATATCGACTATTCCTGTAGTCTGTAATATCGACTATTCCTGTACCTGTAATATCGACTATTCCTGTACCTGTAATATCAACTATTCATGTACCTGTAATGTTAAACGTACCCTTCGTTTACCCTGAGAGGTAACCACTTACCCTCCATGGTTACACTATGGTGCAGCAGCTTATAAGATTGGCTCATAGTGTAATCAGTCAAGGTAGGACTGCAAGCTTTCAGGATAAATAGAGAGTACATGACAGTAATTAAGTTAGTCAATATTATTTATATTTTAAGGGTAGGTCTCACAGATATAATATTGATTCTTCAAACAACACAGCTATAATCAGTTTAAGCCTAGATTATTAAAAGTTTGGGTTAAGACAGAGTTAATTAGGGATCAATATTTCAGATCACCTGATAGAGTGCAGTAATTACACTGGTAGAACAGGAATAAGTTAGTTGGAATATTTGAGAGGAAATGTACCAGCAGTTGCGTCGAGGATAGTCAGATTCAATGAATGAACAATCACCCTTAACACCCCCGACCGATGCAAGTCATTAGTGGATCTCTCCAAGCTACTGAGTAGGAGATTGTTGAGATCAAGAATGGGGGATGAACTGTTGTTTTCGAGACCGTCCATTAGAGGAGATGAACGTCAAATAAATTGCAGGACGACCCTCTTCCATTACTATAAACTGTGAAAAGGGGTGACTATTGCTATAAAGTTAACTGTAAGAAGTAAATATTTAAAAATTCACTGTCATTTGCGTTTTTTTAGGTCAATAGTATGTTCAGGAAAGAAGTAGTAATATCCGTGTGTAATATTTATTTGTAATTAATGAGCTGCCTTTCAGTCAAATATATAATAAAGACGAAGCAAAGATATCAATGGTACCTTACCCAAATCTAAGCTATCAACTTTTACAAACACGGAACGAGTTAAATGATGACACAGTCGTATCAAATGTTGAAGTAAATAGGGTAAAATTTCATTTCAAGATATGTTTATATATCACTATATTATAAAGTCACATGACTGACTGACTGACTCACTCACTGACATTAATGTTTACCCACTTCTAGATGAGCTAGAAACTTTAAATTTGGCAAATCTATAGCTTATATCCTGTAACCGACTGTAAAATTCCAAAGAGTTACAAAAATTAATTTTTAACCCCTGAAAAATATTCAAAATGGTGGAACAACTTTAAAGTCAGTGCGGACCTTTTTTTGGAGGCCTCTTGTGGTTAAACGGTAAGACCTATCAAAAAACGGATTGCACCAGAGCTAAATTTTTTTATTTTAGGTAAATTTGGCACATTTTACACAAATTTTTTAATTTTCTGACAAAATTATGGGACAGCTAGAATCATAAAATTGTAAAAATAAATCAACGTTCATAATAACGCTAGAATTACATTGGTTTACACTCACTGGGGGTTTGGGGATGGAGCCCACAACGAGCAAAGCATATATATATATATATTAATATATATCACCATCTCCCAATTTTACAATTTCCCATGTACAACTGGGAAGTAAACAAAATGTAGCTTGGATTACTCTCTAATGATATCACCACGTCTTTATATCTGTTTAGGTTATACGCATTTCTGATAAGGAAGGAAACATTTTAAAGGTAATAAAACCGTATTTGCTTTGAAGGAGAGTGGAAAAACACCCTTAGTAGATTCGAACGAGATTGTAACTCTGATCTCCCTGTCTTCAGCAGGCCAATCTAACACTAGAGTGACGCCTTGGCCCGTTCGACCACCGATGTTGGTGATTTATAGCTGAAATGACCTTTGTTATTATATAAACAAATATATTGTTTACTAATTTACAAATTGAAAATATACTTGTACTCTTGAAAACAAGTTAATTCCAGTAAATGACCTAGAAAAAAGTAAGTCTAAAAAATTTACTTAAAATAACTTAAAGCGATAGTATTGTCCTATTTGAGTACTTATACCCATCTGTAATAAATAAATGGTACGGCACACCGCACAGACTTTCTATCTCTTTCTATAAACTCGTAAGATTTCTAAACGGAATAATGTACATTGTATCATCACCACTCCACATAAGAACACGCATA
>CABFWB010005918.1:0-38804 GCA_902151455.1 Timema bartmani | reverse complement strand
GAAACATCAAGTTACCCGCACAACGAATATCTTGACAATCTTTAATGTTATGGATAAAAGAACCAGCACATATAAATAATAAAGCCTTAAATAAAGCATGAGTTAAAAGATGAAAAAAAGCTAATTTATCATACCCTATAGCCAATACTCTCATTATTAGCCCTAACTGTTTTAAAGTAGATAAAGCAATAATTTTCCTTAAGTCATATTCATAGTTAGCGCCTAATCCTGATATAAATATTGTTATACTTATGGCCATAAAAATATTTGCAAACAGCAAATATATTTGCTAAAGCTTCTCTTTCTCTCTCTACTTGAGAATAGTTTTCTGGGCACTACTAAGGGCTCGTTTCATATTCAAATTAAGTACGCCACACATGTGCCACTACACTAAATACATGATGACACCTACCTAAACTTGAATGAAATGGGCCAGTTTTGCATATGAAATTGGCCCATTCTAATCTGATCTAGGTAGGTGTTGTCTTATATTTAGTATAGCGCCGCACTTGAGACATACTCAATCTGACTATAAAACTGGCCCTAAGTGTTGAACTTGAAAACATCACTGCTCCTTCCTCAGAATTCACTACATTACACAAAACAGCACTTATTCCATACGCTGACACATCTGTAACTAATACTACAGTGAATCTTCCTTAATGAACACCTTTGAATAGTGGATGCCTCTTTATAACAGACAGTTTAAATTTCCCCAGCAAAATGACACAGGCTCTTATGGTGAAACAAAACAACCTCCTAGTAACAAACTTTCTTACTAACCATCGCGGACACTTCTAAAGACCCATATTTATGCATATCACTCTCTAAACAGTGGACAAAAATTGAGAACATCAATCCATCCATATACTTTATTTTACTATAGGAATGTAAGAGATGCCACTATCTCACGTGAAGTGTGAGCAGTCTTGCCTTCTTCCTCTAGTGAATGTTTCTAAAATAACCTTTTATTACAGTACTTCCAGGTCATACCTCCCACCCCTTCAGAGCCATTGAGGGTGAGGTAGGGGGGTGGGTTACATCAGTTTAGACTCGTGTGCCAGCCGGCAGAAATATGATAAGTAAATAACTACAAAGGAAAATACTGATTCAAGATGCATGAAGACGCATTCGCTCTCCTGATTGCTTGTATGCATTCTGTAACTGACAACTGTTAAAGTTTGACACATAATAACTTATCATAAACAAGTATTTCAGTATGATGCTATATCTTCATTATATTAACTATTTAAAGATAGTTTCCTATTATATCACTCAAAAGATTTTAAGAAACTATTTAGAACAAAGGTCCATCCATACTTCCGTAATCTATATTCAAGATCTGGGGAAGCTACATTCAATTAGGAAGCTGTGCTGCAAATAAATATCAAGGGAAACCAAAATTTCACTCACATTCTATGAATCCTTGCTTTTTTATCTTTTTTATTTCCATATTACAGTAGAGTCTCAGAAACTCACTTGATAACTCGCCCTGTAACTCAACACGCACACATGCACACAGTTGTTGGCGCCATTCATCACAATCCAAGGTCATTCAACTGTATACCCTCAATTTGTTTGTATAACTCGAGTGGAACAGCTGTGCTGTGGTGTTTTTACAAGTGCTGTGTTTGTTAGTTTTCCACTTCAGTAATGTGTTATTGTTATTCAAACGACACCATCTCAGTCCACATTAGGTCAGTTTTCGAGACTCTACTGTACTACTCTATGAATGATGCTTTGCTTTATTATTCTTAGTTCTAGATTTGCTGTCACTGTCATTTATAAAAACAGTTTTCTCATTTATAAATTAATTGAGTTACTCTCCTAATAATGTCTGTATTAAAATGTTAGCTTGTTACAGATTTTTGTTCACTTTAATTCATAATCGGCCAGGTTATAAAGAATTCAAATGTTTATAACAGGTTTTTCTGTAGTAAATAAATGTCCTATTAGTTCTTATTGTCTTCAGTTGAAATAGTTTGTGTTTACTAGCTGAAAAAACACTAGTTTATTCGTTGTAAACTCTCTATTTTTAAGGTGGTGTCTTAACCCTTTCCTGGCCCAAGCGCTTGAAAGCACTCGCCGTTAATTTATCGTTCCCAGCATAAACACTCGAAAGTACTCGCTGTATTTCGGCACTCACTTAAGCCATCTGTTGGGCTATGTACTAACTATATTATATTTAGTTGTTATTTTTTAATATAGAGGTCTCTTCTCGTATTAAATATATTATTTTCTTATTAGTTTAACTTTTAGTTTTGCTTTAGAACGACCTCCTTACAAGATGATATGATCGTTTTGGAGCTCACTAAAGATGTATATGGCAGTGAATCTGATAGTTCTCATGATAACAATATTGCTATTGAGTGTAATAATGATAATAAAGATCCTGAATTATTTGACATAAGTGATGGTGTCCTGAAAAACAATTTAAATGCAGGTGGTGATTGTGCTGGTGCTGTAAGGTGTTTTCAACCACCTTTGTTGACATTTACTGACAGGCTACAATTTGATGTTCCAAATGGATATGTGGGAAATACTGGTCATTTGCATGACTTACCTGTAGGTTCCAATTACCTATATTATACTAAACTAGTGTTAGAGGTAATAAAATTTGCCTAAAACTGAAGAGCGGTGACAGCAAAGTACTGCAGTCAGGTAATGTGGCATGACATCAGGGATGTTTGTGTTTTGTCAACCAATTGTGACCCTAGTGAAAGTATGCCAGTACAAAAGAAAACTGGTAACGGAAATGAAAGGGTTATGGTTTCTTGCTTTCTTGCTCTAGTCAAGTACACGAAGTTTATGGGTGGTGTTGACAGAGCCGACCAGATAAGAAGCTACTATTCTTTCGGCAGAAAAACAAAAAAAATGGTGGAGATATCTGTTTGGATTTATATTGAACACTGCCATTGTTAACAGTTTCATAATCTGAAACAAATCAACCGGCATTATCAAGACATGGATTCACCCAAAAATAGTTCAGACTTGCACTTTACAAGCAAATTATAAGAAATTTTTCCTCGCGCAAAAGAGTTGGGAGGAAGAGAAAGAAGCCTCCCAGTTTCTGTACCTTCACCAAAAAAATCAACATAAAATAAAAACAATTGAAGGCAGAACTAAAGTGTGTGCAAACTGCAGCAATAAAAAGAAAAGAGCTCCTTCAGGTTGAGGCATCCAGACTTCATTGAAGTGTAAGAACTGTGACCTGTACCTCTGCAGAATTAACTGTTTCCTTGAATACCACCCGGAAAGGGGAGTTGGAGTTGAAAACTAATTGTAAATATCAATTAAATAAATTGTTTAGAATATAATATGTCGGTCCTGGTAATGTCAATGTGATCCCTAATATAATAAGTTGTTTCTAAAAATTTCAATGTAATATGTTAATTACATCCCGAGTTATTGCTTATAGCATACATAGACTCATGTGAAAATGTTGATCTTATCAAAAATCAAGAGGATAGTGGTAGGGAATTGAACTATTATAATAGGGCCAGGAAAGGGTTCGACTAGAATTTATTTGGTATTTATCACTGTACAGTCTCTGCAGCTAATCTCAAAGAGTCAAGATGCAAGTTTTTTTGTGTGTTTTACTACCTGTTCAGGCTACACACATGCTTTTACTAATGGGGTAGGGATGAGGTAGAAAAAATTTAGAAGAAGTGTATCATTTGTGTGCAGGAAGATTGAAAAACCACAGTCACTACACCCGACTGGGATTCGAGCCCCATTATTTCTTTCATCAGAAGTCCAGTCTTTTGCGAGACTAGCACCTTAGACCATATGATCACTGAACCGACTTTGAAACTTTTAGATAGGTTTTTTTTATTTCTGTTAGTTATAAGTACACATTTCCTCTTATAAGATAATCATCAACATTTCTAAACCTCATTGTTAGTATTAATTAGTTTGTAATTTGGCATCCAACACCTTAGCTAAGTCGGTAGTGTGTTTGTCTACTGAGCTATGGGTCCCAGGCTCAATTCCTGATATGGCCGAAATATTTATCATTGGTGAAATGTGAGTTTACCCTTTCACAGAGATGAATTAACGGCCGAAGACTGGATGTTGTGTCTGTCCTAGTCTTAATTAAGCTAGATTATAAGGCATATGAAACTGTGACAGGCCTAGCAAGTCACAGGCTTGAAACAGTAATGGATGTAAAAAAAAAATTGGTATTGACAATTTGTGGAAAAGTGAAAAACATTTAGATACACAATCTAGGACTACAAGATAAATTATTTTTACTAGAAGAACAATTATTTTTCTTTAATTCATTAGAGCAATACTTGTCGCTTAGCCAACTACCTTACCTTACCTAACCTAACATAACCTAACTAAAAATAGGCGGATACATCCCTATCCTCTTAACCATGAGATAACCAACACTACTAGTTTCAATAATATGTTATAATAAATAGTCTTACTCAGCTATATTTTTTAAATATAAATATATGCGTTTAAATATTTCGGTATTTAACGTCCACATTTTGAACCGACTGTTTATATCATCACACAACTTATAAACTAACCTAAATCTAGAACAGACACAACACCCAGCCTTCACCCGCTAATTTATCTCTGTGAAAGGGGGAACCTGCATTTCACCAATGATTCCCCCGCCATGCCGGGAATCTAACCTTGCCCCCTTAGTTAAGTAGTTTGACATGCCACCAACTGAGCTAAGAGTGTTGTACTTTATCATTGCTATGGTACCTTACCTTCTAGAAAACTTTGCACTGTCTAAATGTATGGCTTATCATTTTATCTCTTATTGAATGATTGTGCAGCAATTTAGAACTTTCACCTGCATGACTCTGTTCCTTTAGATTAGATATAATAAAAACATATACAGAACTAAAACTATGATATAAAAATATAAATAACTTTTATATCTATTAAATGAGTGTCTGAGGTGAGCAGATACATTAGTGGTGTTTTTTTTATATGAGTGTTTTTTCATGTTTACTTTCTCATATGGTGAAAGAAATATAATCGAGAAAATTTAAACCTCAGGGTTATGATAAATCTTGACATAAAGATGCCTTAAAATTCATTTGTCCTCATTTTTGTCAATTTGTACCTGCGGCTACATTCAAGACACTTTAATGTATTAAGTTCAAACTTACGATTTAGATGTAATATGGTCATACATCAAGGCTAAATCATGATTTTGGATATAGTCTTAAAATTAAGACAAGTATACTGAAGACCAATTATTTTTTAATTCCGAATTTTTCAAAAACGGCTAAAACAAGTTTTTCTAAAATTGGTAGCTGGAGAGAATTTTCCTAGGTAAATAACACTATACTTATTTTTCAAACATTTTATTTAAGGGTAACTTATTGATGAATGATATTTGATATTTTAAATAAATGGATTTAACAATTTTGTTTGAAATTTACATATGAATAGCGTTTTATGTGATTTTCACAATTTATTTTTTATTGTTTAGTAAAAATTATTTAAGGGCAGGGTAATAGTTACAGATAAAAAAAATTGTACCGTTTATTTCTTCAAGTGAATGATGATGCTTTTTTGTGTTAAATAGGCTTATGTAACTTTGGTTCATTTCGTGTAAGTTCATGTAGGATAGTCTAAATAAGCAACAAGACTTGCACACCAATCCAACATCTTAGCTCAGTCAATAATGTGTATGCCTACTGAGCTAAGGGTCCCGGGTTTGCTTCCCGGCATGGCTGAAAAATGTATCATTTGTGGAATATGGGTGTATCCTTTCACATTGATAAATTAACTGTCAGGGACTGGATGTTGTGCCTGTACTATTCTTAAGTTAGATTATAAGGCATCTGAAGCTATGACAGGCCTAGCCAGCTGGTAGTGGAAAATATATGGCTTGAATAAAAAACTGACCCAGGCCACAGACTGGAAACAGTGATGGATGTAAAAAACTTACACACCACTAAACTTGATCTACTTGTGTCTAGTCTTCATGCCGACTGCTATTGACTGGCTGGTTGATGTTTATAGGTTAAAGAGGAACCAGAACCGGAGGAGGAAAAGACTAGCGAGAAAGCCAAGGAGTTCTTCAAGAAGATTGCTGGTGAAGACATGGAAGTCGACTGGTTGGAACTAAAAGATATTTTGGATTATGCGATGAGGAAAGGTGAGTGCTTCATTTCTAAGAACGTGCTATAGTGATAGTGTTGTTAGAATCATGAACTTGGTGCTGAGTTAATAAGATAACGGAATGGTTTGGATCAGCCTCTTTGAACATGCAAGGTTTGAAAGTAAAATTATAAGATACATTTTCATCAATAATAGAGGTCTTGTGGTTTCTTATTTCTAACATATTTACTAACAGTTTATATGTTTAGTTTTAAAACCATAATATATTTTAATTAGAGTTTACCCGCCTCAGCATTGGCATAGTCTAGGGCATAACTTTCACAGTAGACTAGACTGCCGATGACGGGAAGGTTGGGGTTCGAATCCCACTTGGGTGTACCGAGGGTGGTTTTTCCTAAATGGTTTTACATTCTCCCTCCACGCAAATGGGTTTACACATCATGTAAAATTCAACTTTATTCATCCCTAACACATTAGCTTAATTAGTGCATGCAAATGTAACCCAAACAGGTAGTAAAATAATATATACCCAATTTATTAAAATGGTGCTTCCCATCTATAATCGCTAGCTAGGGTTGTGTTTAAACCCATTTCGAAGCCAGCATGGTAAGGGATGGTTCATATTGCTGCTAATTCCAAAGTTTGATTAGAGAGTAAAAAACTAAAGATTATTATTTATTTTTCTTAATAATATTTGTTTGCATTTTTTTTGGTGGTAAAATCTTGATTACAGTTTTATTTCATTGTTCTCAAGTTTTGGTGTAGTCGTGTTAATCTCTAAAATTATTATCAATATTTATTTAGTACTGTACTCAATGATTTGTCGAGTTCTACAAACTTCTAAATGCTTTATTTTTACATATGGGTTTTATAAAGTGATAAAACCTAACTTTTCATGTTTGTTACATTTCCTAACAAAATAATATCCCCTCTATAAGTTGAAACTCTTGTTCTCTAATGACACTATAGCATGGAGGTATATAGTGTTCCATTTGTGTCGTGTTAGACCATAGATTGTATAATGTTATGCAAGTAGATGAAATACTTAACAGCTTTTATGTAAAGCTTAGACTTTAAGTTAGCATTTTGTTTGAAGTAGAGATGGGTCAAATACACTTTTTCTCAAATCTGAATTTTAGAAAAAAAAAATGAGCATAGAATTTTCCCACCATTGGTATTTTTTCTTCAATTATTCTGATTTTGTTCATAATAAGGTTTGTCCTCTAATGTATTACTCTTCCTCACTAGTAAGTGTCATGATAGCACTAAAAATTGGAAGAAGAAAAAGAAATTAATCTGAAATCTGAAATTTTTTTCGACTCCCCAAATTTAATATATGCTTAAGGGTTCCAAGGGACCCACCCCTGATTTTAAGTTCATAGTTTGATTATACGTAGTAGCATTCATGTATTATCTCTGACATTAATTTTTCCAATAGTTTTATAAATGTCTTGTTCACATTATGAATAACAAATAATTCACTAAGAATCCACTTCAAGCTAACACAAGACTTTAAAAATTTAATCAGGATAAATAATATATATGATTTCCTTAAATATATTGTGAGTTAGTCTTTAAGTTTAATTAAAAGTATCTTGTTAATGACTAAAACATAAACATTTGAAAGATATTTGGTCCATAAAGGGATGAGAATATTGGGGTGTGAGGGTGGTTACATAATGATGAGTTACATACCCTCTACTCATCACAATAGATTGTTAGGATAGTAAAATCTCACAAGCAGGACATGCAGTGCAAATGGGAGAATCTAGAACAGTGTTCAAGGTATTCACTGGTAAACCCAATGGGAAGAGACCATTGGGAAGACCTAGACGCAGATGGGAGGATAACATTAGAATGGACCTGGAAGAGATATGGTGTAATGAGGTGAACTGTATAGAACTAGTTCACTATATAGATAGGGTGTATTGAGGTGGATTGGATAGAACTAGCTCAATATAGAGATAAGGTGTGATAAGGTGGACTGAATATAACTAGCTCAAAATATGGTTAAGTTGCATACTTTTATAAGTGCGGCAATGAACTTTCAAGTTCCTAATGCCTTAGCGTAAGTAAGACATTTGATTTTTTTCCAAACAATGTTTATTTACAAGTGTGTTTTTGTGTTATTGATTTTTGTATGATAAAGAAAGAAAGGACCCATTTTTCTTACTGTGTTATCTAACCTCAAGAACTGTACTTATTGTGAGACTATTTAAGAAAGCAATATGATTTATTCACCACAAGCTTAGGACATCTTAGTTTGATTCTGGTTGGGGCTGATGAGTGTGTTTCCTATGTATTCATATACGGGTTTGTCCTCCTGTCCAATTAGTAAATATCTTGGCACTAGCTGACAGTGGTACCAGAAATATTGTGTTAAATTAAGTTTCATTGTAAGTTGTCTTCTGGTATATTCTGTATGGTAAGAAAGTGTCTCTTAAATCCTCACTTACCAACTTAAAATTACTTTTCTACGGCTGCTATTATGATAAAATGTGTTTTACAATGATTTATGATTGAATATATCTAACACTCTTAAATTTTCTTAGAAATATTTGTGTTATTTAATTTTAGCATGTGATAGTAGTAATCTCGTGTAGATTGTAGTAGTCACCACTATTTAAATAGTATTTTTTGCATTGTCTTGACATAACATTATTGATTTAGACAACACATATATTTGTTTGTAGAAATCATAATATAGTAAAAGTTTGCAATAAAGTGTTGATGTTTACATTTAAAACTAGGCCTCTAAATATTTGTATTTTATATACTCCAACTAATTTTTGAGGCTGTCATTTTCTTAGCTTAGATTAAGTTGTCATAATTATATACACTAGTTTAGTATTTTTATATTGTGACATTTAAAATAATCTGGCCAGCTAAAAGTCAAATGCAGCGGTAATTCTATATCTCCTAATGTGTTGTTTGAATCTTGTTTCGTAGTATGAATAATATCTTATACAAAGAGTTTAGATTAATCTGTGATAATTTTTAAGTAATTGTTTTCTAAAACAATAACTAATTGATCAAATGAAATGTACTGTATTATTGCTTTTGCTAGTCTAAGGAACACCAACATATCATGCTGCACACTCCTTTCTTGCTTGCTTTATTTTTATAATAATATAATGCATCATGGTTGATTTGTAACATATATTACATACTTGACACTTTAAAGACTGTTTAAGGTGCCTCTATAAATAATTGTAACTCTCTTATTTGTTTATTTGAACCATACATTTGTTTTAAAAATAAAATAAGTAAAGAAGATCTAATGAGAAGAGGGCAGCAGGGGCAGATGTTCTACAGATGTGTAAGATACCTGCTTTGGAAAAAAGAAGTTCCCTTGGAGTGTAAGGAAGTGCTGTATGGGGCATACTCTGTACCCATTGTCTCACATGCAGCAGAAACATGGACATTGAATTTAAGAGAGACTAGGAAAGTGGAGGCCATGTGAGTGAAGTTTGTGAGGAGCGTGTTAGTTGTCACGAGGATAAACAGGATTAGGAATGAAGTTATCTGAGAAATATGGAGGGATAGAGGGAGTACATGAGATAGTAGAGGAAGCAAGGCTGAGATGGTTTGGACATCTAATGAGGATGGAAAAGGAGCGAATACCAAGAAGGATTATCGTGTGTAGAAAAAAGACAGCAAGGGAGACCAAGAAAGAGATGGAAGGAGCACATAACAGAAAATGTGCAAGTGAGAGGAGAAGAATGGTGTGAGGAGAGAGGAAGAGGGAGACATTTTACTAAACTGACCCAGCCACGGGTTGGAAATAGTTGACGAAGATGTTGATGACGGCGATGAGTTATTTTAAAACGATCAGTTTTGTTTGTCACAGGAAAAGGAGGATATATTGTACTCTCCCACATTTTGATTGATGAATATGTAATATTAATCATACCTAACCAAATTCTAAGCTAAAATTACTGCGCTTAACTTGTAGGTAAAAATTTTATATGAAATATAATATTTGTTTAAATTTGGTGTAGAAGTATATTGTAAATTGTTTGTAAAAAATTTTTTTAATATGAAAACATCTCTAAATAGCTTCTAGAGAGACCCCATATGCACCAAACAAGCAGGTTCTTGAAAAAATTCACCAAACACCCATGTAACTACTGTATTAACCTGCCTCGGTGGCATAGTTAGCTAATGTGCTAGACTGCCAAGGACAAGGAGATTTAGGTTCGAATCTCGGTCGGGTGAACTGGGGGTAGTTGTTCCTTAAATGGTTCTCCATTCACCCTCCACCCAAATGCGGGCTCACTTCCTCTAAATTCAACCTTCACCATTCCTAATCCATTAGCATATACTTATGCGTATAACCTGAACGGGTAGTAAGACGCAGCGCTAAATAAATAAATAAATATACTACTGCAATAATTACACACTTGTACATTCCCAAAACATTAGTACCTATATCTCTGCATTTATTTGATTAATCTGATTTTTTTTTATCTAAAAAAGAATTATGATTAAATTTTCTAAAATCAAACCTTCCTGAACACCAACCTATTTTTTTTAATGCTATATCCCATGATGCATTATATTACTGTCCTAAGTCTTTTTAATGTCTGTGTGATACCTTTTTTTCTAACTTGTGTTGTGATTTGTGACATATCTGTGTGTGTGGTGTGTTTTGGTGTTCCTGTTTATGAGCTGATTGCATTCCTTTTTGTCATTAGAGCTGCCTAGGGCTAGTTCTCAATCACAGGACTCTATCGTCACCACGCTCCTTGCTCTTGTGTGTGGTGTGGTGTGTCGAGACACCCCACTAGGACAAGCCTTCGGTAAGCGAGCCCCTTTGGTTTCAAAACAACCACTTTTCCACTTTAGTTGCTTCGGACCAGGATTATTATAGTCTAGTTTCACTTATGCCAACCTTCTCATAATGCATTGGAAAGTTTTAAATAGGCAATGATGCAGAATTTAATTTTTTTTCCAAACCATTGTTTTGATATTTCACAGTTTACCAGAACAGTAAACTTGGGGAAAATATCATGACTAAAAATTACGTTTCACTAAATTTAATTTGTATATCATTGTAATTGTTTTATTTATATATTATAATAACTCTAATTTAAAATATTTTCCCCTTATTTATCATTATGAAAAGGTTTTCTTTGCAACTTGTAGTTACAATAAACCCTGGTTCTAAGTTTCTGACTGTCTTGCACTATTCTGGGAATGGTTCGTACTTAACAACCCTTGATCCTTGTACATCCCCGGTTTCCTTTCCACACCCCACCACACCATCTAGCATCGAGACTTTTCCCTAGCCAGCCGAATAACAATACTGTTCTGTAATCTTATTGGAAGTTTGGTAAGTACAAACTCAAATATACCTATATTAATATTTGGTGCTAACTGGACTATTAGTACAAATCATATTTTTCTTTAAATATTCCTCTAAGTTGATTTGGACATTTGGTTTTGATTATTAATTTTTGTAAAAAAAAATATTTAGCAGATCTAATTAAGAGAAAATGTTATTTTTTAAATCATATTATTATATATGAACCACAATTTCAACAAGATTGGAAACACGTTATTAATAAAGTTGTTTAGAAATATATAATATCTTACAATACATTTAAGACATAGTAAAAAATCGGTTAATTTAAAATTTTTGACTTTAAAGATATTCTTTTTAGTTTTTTGATTTGTTAATTGGCATGAAAGTGAAGAAGATCACTTGCACTTGTCTTCCGTGCTTTAAAACTATGCATAGATAATTCTTTTGATATTTATGTATGCAATAATTTTAAATTAATTGGTCCTATTCACAATAGATTTCCTAAATGTTCCTTTTAGACTAAATATTATCACCTAAATGTGTCACTCGTATGGTTCTGGTTTTTTTCTTTTTGCTTTGTTACATACAGCTTTGGTTTTGATTGGTGGGTTGGTGATGGTTGTTGAAAAAGCATTACCTACCTTGCTTTCTATTGCTTTGTCATTGCATACAAGCCACAAATATAATCGTGATGAAATAAACACGCAGACATCTGGAAGTCATTTCTCAGAAGAAGAAAAACTATATTTTTGTGAATTGATGTGTATTTTTACACATTTGAATTTGTGTTAAACTGCTGATAACAAATACAATCATAACTGCTTATTATTGTGCTCTAAACTCAATATTTAAAATATTGTTGTTTGCAAATTCTAAAACTATAAAAATTCTGATAAGCCTTTTACTTTGATAACAAATATTTCAAAATATGGCTATATTTACATCTTCTCAGGTGTGCTACAATAAATATGATCTATATTTAAAGTTCATATTAGCATTTTTGACTTCATAAGGTTTATGTAAAATTTTCTAGTTGACCTTTTTTAAGTGTGAATTATGATCAATTTTGTTGATTTAAAAGTAAATTAACAATACCAGAACTTTTTTTTTTAATTCGGTAGCATCTGATATTGTAGAATTAGAAGTTCCCTCAGGCCAAGTAATTTACATCCCTTAGCGAAAGATGTATTTGAAATGACTATTATAACAGCCATATTGTAAATACCGAAGGCAAATATTTATATTTTGGACACGGGAATCGAACCCAGGACCTCTGGCTTAGTACGCCAATGCTCTAACCACTGAGCTATCCAGGATTCGTCCCGTACCTTGGGTCATTCTTCACTCATATCTTCTTATCAAATATTTAAAGATAAAGAATAATGTTTTTATTCATAGCACATTTTACAATTAAATTTGAGTTAATTGCTTAGCATTTAGATAAAAAATAAAATATATTTACCACAAATCAGGGTTCATAATCTAAAACATCTTATAAAATGCATTGTCCATTCTATTTTGTACATAAAATAATAAAAGTAAGCATTAAATCATTAACATATTATTATCAGGTTTATAATAGAAGGGTGTGTATGCACATAAACTTTATTTTCAATTTTAAGCTGAGTATTAATACGTTGAGAAAGATTACTCATCTTCCAATGGCAATTAACATTTTAAAAGATCTTCAAATTTGATCAGATCTGCAAATGCTAGAAATAACTTTCATTTACCCACTTTGGTGATTGCATGGTCTAAGGCGCTACTCTCACAACAGATTAGACTGCCGATGACGGGGAAATCGAGGTTTGAATCTCGGTTTTGTGTACTGAGGGTGGTTTTCCCACTTTCCCTCCACGCAAATGTGAGTATACTAAACTAAAAAACTCTCATATAATAAATATTTCACTTAATAGCTGTTCTGAATTGCACACTCAATCAAATTATGTTCCTGAAAAACAAGAAAAACCTGGGAAATTTAGGGAAGTTATTGCAAAAATATCTGAAAACTTTATTAACTTTCAAAATAAGAAACAAAAGAGCCTTTCCAATTGTAACCTATTAGTTTTATCTCAAATTAATGGAATTTATTAATAAAAAGTGAAAATAATTAATCTTCCAGACAATTCAGGCCATTGTTTAATGTATAGCTAATAAAAAAATGATTAACAACATTTTCCACTTTTATTCTTCCATATTTGTTATGTTAAAAAACATGTTACAACAAAATAAACTGTAATAAATGTGATATTATGTAATAAGCTTTTGGCTTTTTGCTGATCTTTTAGTTTGATTGATCTTATATTAGGCTTTAGCTTGGATAATAGCTATTGAATATGTAATATACTCTATAGCAGGGATGTGTACAGGTTAAGTTGGTCAATCTGGACTGAACTGACTAGAGTATTTATGGCAGGACGTAATGGACAACATGGTTAGGTCTAAGACTTTATCTTTAGTCCTTGACTGGGCGTTGTAACGTGCGCGAGATATGTGGTTAGTATCCCCGATAAAATATGTGTATGTGTGAGGACATAACAGAATAAAAGCAATTTTCATTATTTTAAGTATTATATATTCCAGAACATTATTTAAAATAGCTATTTTTATAAATCTTTCTCTTGTATATTTTATTTATGTAGGCCTATACTTATTTTAACCGGTAAGCAGCTAGCTATGCCTAGTTCCACTTAGGCCACAGCCACTTCCTAGGAAGTTATATAGTGCAACCACTAAAAAATTGACTTGGGGGAAGAATGGAATAACTTTGAACTGTCATAACTGTCATTTCAAATGGTCAAAGAATTAGAAAAATATGTCTAGCTGATACATCTCTTAGTTAGAACAACTATTGACTTTGTTAGTAATATTCAACTTGGCTGTTCTCCAAGATGTTATAAAATATGTTTGCTTCTCACCGTTTTTCAGTCTAGTATTTGACAGAGAAATTTTATTTATATAAAAGGTTGTATGATAGAAAAATTATGGATATAAACAAATTCTTTCATTCCCTTTTCAAAACATTACTCCCACAAGTTTTAACGATTTTTTCATTGGCAGAATTAATTTTTTTCATTGGTAGAATTGAAAGTTGTGAACTCTGTTTCTCCTTTCATTGTGAAAGATATGTCCAACTGGTCCCCCAAGCTAGCTGGGGAAAACCTGCCTCATTCTGGCAAACCAAGAAATGTTGTTCGAGGACGTCGAACTTGTTATCTTTACTGTAGTACTCCCAGCCACCCATGCTCAAACCACTAATACTTGTGTTAGTCGACAGACCAGGACTATTTCCTACAAGAAGTCTATCCTTCTACACACAATTGGCACTTTTGTGAATATAGCAAGGAACCAGATATGTGAGTGACCTCATCAGAAAGATGTAACGTCAACTCAGCACACGCCATTACTATTTAATGTAATCCAATCATAGAATTGAGATATAGCATAATTTAAATATTTTACCACCCTATTTTTTCTAGGGATGGATCCTGGACTCGTCATAAGGATGAATCCATGTGATAGGTCTTTGGGGTGAATCCATATATGATCAAATAAATGCATGAGAAACGGTTATAATGACTATGAAGCATTGCTTTTAAGTTTTATGCTGACATATTATAGAAAGACGAGATAATTCAAGGCCTGTTATATTTGATACAGTTTTACAGTTATTCATAGTCTCATCTTGAGATGCCTTACGCTGCTGGGTTCTTTAAGGTAGTCTTAAAAGGTTTATTGTTGCATGCAGCTTTATTACGACAACACAAGACCATCCGACTCCAAACAGCAATACAGTCGTCTGGTCTTCAGAAAACTGTGATTTCACACAGTTCAGTTTTGCCTGCAAAGTTGAAGTGATAACTTGTGTATGTGTGTGTGTGTGTGTTTGTTACAAAACCTACTCTTTGATGCATTAACTAGTCATATAATTTTCACAACACTCAAAATCATGAAATGTTTACATACTATCTAAAAATATTCCCAACATCTAGAAATAATCAATTTTGGGTCTATGAAATTTTGTTAATGTTTTATGCGTGAAATTTGATGGTTTCGGTTGGAAAAAAAATTTAATAAAATTTTATAAAATATTGGAAAAAGATTGTTTCACATTTATTTTTACCTTTACAGAAACTTAAAACGAATGCCAGAGTAGGCTGCTCACAAATTATCTAGTTTGGTAAGAGAGAAAAAAAACACACTTGATATTATAAAGCTATAAGAATTGTTCTAAACGTATAGATACAATTGTATCAATAATTTGTATATCTCATTCAATAATATACTTAACATATTTGTTGGGTTTGAAAATTTGGGAAATTATTTACTAGAAAACTATGCTATCATACACACATACCCCTAGTTAAAGCATTAAATAATTGTTCTATGAACTTATCCAAGATTTTAGTAATACTTTTTATTGGAAACATTCAATAATGTTTGATGAATTTTATTGAAGAATCTGTATTGGTAACTTCTGTAAATGTTGCTCTAAAGAAAATACTCGTTGCCTGGCATTTGCTTGAAGATTAACTCTAACTATTAACAGAATGTCAATTTTTGGCTTTTAAACTATGCATTGTTGTAATCATGTTAATTAAATATATGCTCACTCAATCTTATTAAAGTGAAGCTATTTTGATAGCTTAAACTTTTCCACAGTAATAAACAGTAATAGGTCTGCACAGGTATATTAATTTTAATAGTATTTTTTTAGTATATTCTATTGTATTTATTAGCTTAAACTAAGGAATTAAAATATTTGTACCAATACATCAAGTAAATCACAACATTCTAAAAAGATTTCCATATAATAGATAATAATTAGGTAGTGTATGTATTCATGATGTTTGGTTATAAAAACTTGTTAAATAACAATTATTAAAGTTTCTCTGTAAGGAAAACCTCTTTTCGCTTTTTGAGGTAATTTGTAAAATATATATATATATATTTGGAAGAAGGTACAGGATAGGTGGATAGAAAACATAAAAGGGAACAAACAGGATGTGGCTTTCACAATGAAAAGAACACAGTTCACATTTTACATTGCTGCCACTGGACAAAGAGGTATTGGCTGCCTCTTTAAGAAAAGCGATTGTCACCACACAATCCACCGACCTAGGTTTCATTCTATCAGAACTCATCAGAGAGAAGTGTGAAACGCGCAACGCAACTTCCCAAAAGAGGAAACCAAAAATACACAAAATGGAGAAAAAGGAAATTGATAAAGGATGTTAGGACCCTTAGATAGAAACATGTGACAATCGATTTTCTTAAAGAGGCAGCTGATACCTCTTTGTCAGTGGCAGCAATGTAAAATGTGAACTTTGTTCTTCTTTTCATTGTGAAAGCCATATTTTGTTCGTCCCTTTTATATGTTTTCTATCCACCTTTCCAGTACCTTCTTTCAAATAGATATTACAAATTATTAAAGTTTAAAATTCAATAGATATATTTTATTTCTTATTGTTTGTGGTTAAGAAATTTTGTTGTTGTTTATTCATTGTTTCCTGACTTCACAGAGGTAAAGAATGACGGTTTCTCAAAGGATGTATGCCGCAGCATGATTGCCATGATGGATGTTGACCGATCTGGCAAACTTGGATTTGAAGAGTTTAAGGCACTTTGGGTGGACATACGGCACTGGAAGGTAAGGAAGATTATGTATCATTTAAAGTAATTTAAACTTTCAGCAATAATATATCATAAAGTGAGAGTAGCTGAAAATCTAAGTTGCTGGAATATGCTTTAAGTTTGTTTTTAACTTTTTCAATCTCACTGGGTTGTTGTGCATTGCTGGCTTGCAGGAACATTTTTGTCTTGGAAGAGTGACCCAGCATGCTATGAAAGTATTGAGGGGAAAGTAGAGTTGAACTCTACCATATTCTTACAATGAAAACTGGGGTCCTTCACCATAACATATTTTACTACTTTATTAAATCAACTAAAAACAGTTTAAGGAAAATTGCTTTTGTTTTTAAAAACTGGATTATACAATTTAGATTTAACTTGACTCATTTATTCAATGTAGTATTCAAACTAATTGTCTCATAGGTCAGATACCTTCCAAAATAGTATCGATTGTCTATAATATACAAGCTAAGAAAATAAGGATATAGTATACAAGTACTTATATAACTTGTAGTTGTGAGAGAGTTTTTGCAATATTTTTGGCACCGTTTATTTTCATTTGTGCGTATCACATCTCAGATACACTGATTATAAAAAAAATGTTAAATTTTGTATTATTGTGTTTAAATGTAGTTGATAATACAATTCAACGCTTAGTAAAACATGTGTAGTCACTGTTAAACCACTTTTTTTTTTATGAATGTACTATTAATATTTCTTTTAAGTTTCATGTTAGTGTTTATTATATGAACAAGTAAGCATATATACCCATCTTGATGAGTAGTTAGTTTCCAGTCACTGACTGGCTCTGTTTGACATAAACCTCTCCACCGCCTCTCCTTCTCCACCATGGGCTAATCTTCTCCTCTATCCTCCACACTTCTCTGGACTCCCTTCAGCCACCTTTTGGCCTCCTTCCCCCCACTTCAATATCCAACATCTCCTCTGTTCTCTTCTCTTCTCTTCACATCAGTAGCGTCTCGTGACGAAAACTCTTAGGCAAGCTGGGAAGGGGGTTTGGAAGGGGTCTAGCGTCCCCCTACGATTTTTTTTTAAAGTATTATATGCTGGACTCCCTTCAGCCACCTTTTGGCCTCCTTCCCCCACTTCAATATCCAACATCTCCTCTGTTCTCTTCTCTTCTCTTCACATGACTGTATCACATTAGTCATGACCTCTCATCTTATCCATTCTTGTCCATCCTGCTCCCTCATTACCCGCTTTTCCACTGCACATGCCAATATTGGTACATGGTACATCTTGTAGATCCCTCCTCTACACTTCCTAGGCACATCCCTCCACATTACACTCCACAGCACACTACCCGAGTAAAATATACAGATAAATGTTCCTTTCACAGACCGTGTTTAAAATTTACGACAAGGATGGTTCTGGGTACCTCAGCGCTTTTGAACTTCGTCATGCCCTCAACTCTGCAGGATACCGTCTCAACAACAACATCCTCAACATCTTGGCCCACCGATACAGTAGCAAGGATGGCATGATAACGTTTGATGACTTCATGATGTGTGCCGTCCGGCTCAAGGGACTCATTGGTCAGTGATTTGCTTGCTTCATTTAGATTAGTTAATCATTTTACTCTCTGTCATAATTTCTTTAATCAAATAACTAATTGCTATTGAATAAATATGAGTTTGATTTAAATAAATAGTTTTGCTGAACATTTAACAAAAAGTGTGGGTAAAACAAAGGCAGAAGGTGCAAACTGAGGTGAACCAAAGTGGCGCACAGGCACTATACAGCCAGGTCAAAGCAATAATAGACTAAGAGGCACGAAAATTATTCTCAATGCTCCCACTAATTCAGTGCCCATACTAATACAAGATAACAAAGTATTTTGCTCCACAAACTGATGGAGTCGACACAGGACCAAATTGGTCAATATGAAAAAACTCATATGGTACAATCTTTATGCGTTCATTTGAGGAAAATGACAGTTTATGTTGGTTACCATATTGGTAATGTTCACAGAAAATGTATTTCTTATCAGGCACATTCACATCTTCAACTAGGTTTTTTGTGACTGTCTAACATAGATTTTACATTCACATGGCCAAGGGTTCATGCAATAACTTCAGAAGACCCTGTGAAACCACATTTGCAACAATTATTTGAAATAACCTTTAAATATAGATTATTCTATTCACGAATTGCGCACGCCACTAATTTTCCTTCGTCCTACACTGCAGAAGATTCTTTTTATTTCATTACTTTCATTCTCTTCTTTTTTAGGACTCCTTCAGAAAATAGAGTTCTTAGCTGTGACATGTTTAAAATATTCTTAATTGGTAACTCCTGTTAATTAATGAGTGCAACATCCATATATTTATTTATTTGAAGGTACTAAAGAAATCCCACCGATGAGTTGTGTGAGCAGACACTACACTATCCATTGTCCATCTATCTACATTTGTTTCTAACAAAGTATTTTAACACTCCACATTGAATGCAGATGGAACGTCTTGCTTTGAAATTTGATCACTATTCTTCTTAAAGCTGTGGCAAGTACGAATAAAATGTCCTTTCTTGAAGCATTTACAGTGAACTACTTTGCGTATGTCACTCTTGTTCTGCTACGGTTTTTCTTAATTTCTCCTAGAAGACCTAGAAGCCACTATTTTGACTTGAGGAGGTGAGAAATGTGCTTTCCTGTTCTTCATTTAAGGTTAGGTTTGCTTCTTCATCAAGTAACCATGCTGTAAGATTAGGCAACGCTTGTCCTCTTTCCTTCATGGAAAGTTTCAATATTTCATCGGCAGAGTGTCAGGAATTTCAGTAACGATGGCAGTATCGCTCAAAGTTTCTCCAGTTTCTTTTACCTTTCATGGCATAATCTTGTCTTTGGCCATGTGCTGTGCCACCTAATCATTAAGATTCATTTTCAACTGATCAAAACAATCGAGAATCAGCATTTTACTGAATTCAGATTTTTGTTGGTACACTGATTCCAGTTTGTCAGTAATTTCTTTTGACGTTGTACATCTCTTGAATAGGGTGATAAGTGAAATTTTCATCGCAGCAGTTTGAGTGACCATGGCGATTGTGTCATTCTTAGATCATTGTGTGAATTCTTTCGCATTTTCTACACACTGTTTTACCTCTATTCCAGAAGTAACACTATACACAGCTTTAGATTTGAGCGCACAAACCATTTGGAATTTACACTGCTGATGGTTTTTCCTGCCAAATTTGCAAACTGATGCAACGGTGATCTTGTCTGCCACTGTTCAGCTTTATAGATTTCACTCGCGTTGCTAAGCCATGAAAACTGTCGAAGAAACTGATTTTGTGTTTGCAACGCGAATTTTCAAGCATAAAGCTAATCCACACACAGTGGTGTATGGCTGGTCCTTATGTCTATTGTTAAAGTGATCTACATAGAGTCTAAATACCCCAGTTTAATTCTGGGTGATATTATTAGAGATATTTTTATATTGTTTTGTTTTATCATCTTAATAGCAAATATCTCGACACCGGGAACAGGTGTGTATTAGTAGACATTTTATCACCAAAGGTTAAGTAATTTGTAATTAATAAAATGATAGAATAGTAGAAAAACAATAGAGCACAAATTAAAGTAAATACACTAACACATATTTACACACACTTCAATATTTCAATGCTATTATAGCATCTTCCTTAGGAAGTAATAGTAGTTAGACTAAACAGGATGTTGTCTTCAGTGATGCCAACTTAATTGGTAAGGATGGAAACTTCTCTGGTAGGTTGAAATTCTCTACAGGTTTCTCTATTAGTCTGTGGATGGTAAGTGGTGCTAGTGTAGCCTCTGGGTTTAAATTAACGAATATTTAGGTTGAACGGTTTTCTAGATTTTGTGATCCATTGATGTGCCAGTTCCCATCTTCTTAGCTGCATTGCATTGTGTCTTGTTAAATAATTTTAACACCTTAACAGTGTAGAAGTCCTCAAAGTTGGGGTTATGAGTGGAAGCGTGTGCTGAAACTGGTTTTTCTGGATTCTTGATTTCGTTGTTCATTCATACGTTTACTAAGAGTTTCATTGGTAAGGCCAACATATTTTTCTGTACATTGTTGGCATTCCAGTTGGTAAATTAGGTTCCTGGACTCTCATGTGCGACTGCCTTTGATGGTATGGATGAAGTTGGTGATGTTGCTAGATAAAGTGGCTGCTGGATGATGTATTTGACAGGTTTTGCAAGCTGCTTTGTTACAGGGTTGAGAGCCTTGTGGTTGAATGAAGGTTGTCATTTTCAATAAATAAAACATCAATAATCCTAAGTTTGAACTTCATGAACACCACTAGTTATGCAAGCAACTCATGACACAACTCCTCATAGAATAAGTCTAGTACTCTTTATTATGAAGAATAATCTTTAATTTTTACTCAGAAAACCAATCCCAATACAGTGAACACATACAATTATTTAGAAAATTTTATCCAAGAAAGGTCTGTGTATGCCATGTTTTGTTAAAATTGGTTAAGTACTGTTTCTTTTTTTAATTATTGATCAACTTTAAGACACGTTTATCAATTTTAAAATACTTTGGTACATTTTAATCAGATAATTTGTATTATTTTACTCTTATGGTGACCTGGAAAATATAGCAAATATAAACCACCATTTTGCAAGTTTTGGCAAAATTTGTTTCTACTAATATAGTGTACAACAGCGGTTCTCAGACTTTTTAAACCCCGGTACCCTTTATTTACACCCCTCCCAAAAAATTTAAAAAAATAATTGCAGAGCCCAAAAATATTTGGTTTAGAGTGGGTTCTATCTATTGATGCTACCACATTTGAATTTAAAACTTTGAGAAATTTTGAAAATATATAATTATTAATTAATTTAATTTTAGCTATAAATTATTATTATTAACACTGCGTCTTACTACCCGTTCGGGTTATACGCACTTACGCTAATGTGAAATGATAGGGTGACTGTGAGATTAAATGGAGGACCTACAGTTTAACGTGGAATCCGAACCACGGTGGAGGCCTGGCATTCCTCACATTCACAAGTTGTGATTAATACACGTCTTGTCAGAGGTGAAGGAAAGGTTTTGCAATCAGAGCTATAAATTAGTTGATAAATAAATGAAACCATTATTTGTTAAACATAACATATGTTTTATTTTTTCCAAAACTTTTTTTAGTGAGAGTGCTTTTAGTGAGTGCTTAACATTATTGAAAATCTCGTTAATATCTGGCCTTATTGAAGACAGCTGGAATCTTCTTCTCTACTCAATATGTTACAATACTTCGTTTTGGTTGAAGTTTATTTCAAAAATCCAGCCCCACAAAGTCTCAAGGAGCCCTGGGACTTCGAGGAGCACACTTTGATAAACACTGCTGTATAAAGAGGGGGGGGGCTACAGTACTGTATTATAAATTAAAGGAAAGACTGCTGCTACCATTCAGTGTAATTGTAGGGTATATTGGCTCACAAGAAATATAACTATGAACAAAAGTTTTCTAATAATATTTTGCAACTTTTTAACTAAGTGTAGTTTTTTTCCCCAGCATGTTTTAAATCATCATGAATAATTCTTAAGGAAGAAAGCCAAATTGAAAATATAATTGGGCTACATCTTGGTAAAAACAATAAATCTTAATTTCTAAATGCTATCTTCACACTTGCATTTTATAATCACTTTCACAATTACACATGATCTTAAATTTTTGAAAATATTTCTTTATAACATCAAGAAACACAGATAAAACTGACAGTTACATTTTAAAATGTTTGAGAGTAATTGAAACCTGCATTTCAAACAAACATTTAATAAATCATTGTTATGTTTCAGATATTTTCCGTGAAAGAGACCCAGACAACACAAACAGCGCAACTTTTACTTTGGAAGAATGGGTGGAGAAGACACTTTACTCTTAAATTGAATTTTGAAAGTGTATTCATTTATTCTGACATCAAGATTTGGTTGTCGTGATATGCATATGAAAGCTAGTTTTGTGTGGGTTTTTAATACCTACCAAAATGTGTACAAAGAACTTGTTTAAATCTTTCACAACTCAACAACTTGTCAAAGAAAGTTTTTTTTACGTGCTTTTTGCATAATTTCTAAGTGTGTAAGTATACTTGTTTTATGCCGTATCAGTAACATAACTTACTGTGAGCTTAAATGACACTGTTTAACATGTAAAGTAAAAAATGTAGGAATACACGCACCTGGTTATTTGGCTAAATTATAGCAAATTCAAACAAATTAATAGTCTCTATTTTGAACTTTTTAATAAAAACATTATTTTTACAAGATTAAGATAGGGTGCAAGCAGTTATACCATAGTTATTTGTGCTGTTTCATTTCACAATTTACATACCTGTAATGGTGCCAAATTTCAGATTCCAATTGATAGGACTTTGACATTTTTGTATTATTAGTAAAACTTGTATTCACTTCTCAGTTTGGTTGATGTATAGTTCAATAAAATATTAACAATAATGATAATCATCATAATAATTGCAGCTGTTAATCGGGCATTTGGAATCATTTACGTTGCCGAAACAACCGGCCGACTCTGAAACAAACTCTGGTTTATGATTTTTCTCTGTATCACACCACCATAATTTTAAAATGTGTCATTACTCTAAATTAATTATTAAATTTAAAGTTTTCACATTATTTTAATATGAAGAGTGGTGATGAATAAAATGGAGAAACGAGTATAAATAATTTAAGAATCAAATCATCTTTAAAGAAATTTGTTTTTGGTAATGTAAACATTGTGAAACTTGTAAAATAAATATGTTGTGTGAAAAAAATCTAAAACTTAGGCCTATATTTATAAATATCTAAAATCTTAGTAAATGTTAAAAATTTAAAATTGTTACTCACTAACCCTAATCAGTGAGAGGGGTTAATTTTTAATCATAAAAATATTACAATACTATGTGTGGTTTGCAGTTACTTTCCATTAACCTTGCATACAAAGTGCTTTAAAACATTTACAGTGAAAGACTGATTGTATACACACAATTAAATGAAGGTGAAAAACATTGATTACAAAAAAATAAATATATGGAAAACCTCTTTTCGCTTTATGAGGTATTTGTATTATATTTGGAAGAAGGTATAGGAAAGGTGGATAGAACCATTACCTCTTTGCCCATTGGCAGCACTGTAAAGTGTGAAATGTGTTCTTCTTTTCACTGTAAAAGCCATATTGTGTTCGTCCCTTTTATATGTTTCTATCCACCTCTCCTGTACCTTCCTCCAAATATAATTTAAAAAAAAATATATATATATATACTTGTTTGTATGATTGACATGGTCAAAGTACCACTGTGGATAACTCCCCCCTCTCCATTCCCAGCACCCATTTCCATTTATCTTCTCCCCAACATACCCCATTTCACACTTATAATTGAAAATTGTTGGTGCCTAGTAAGGGTGTGCAAAGTCCACTTTTTTAATTTGAAGCGAACTTGTATTGAATACATAAAATATTCTTGAAGCTGGATCGAATTTTGAATATTTTTTGTTAGTTGTTTTATGGATGGAAAATATTATATTTAAGTCATTTATATAACTTTATACACTAAAATTACCTAGAAATGGTTTATTGCACAAGTGTATGTAATATTTTCTTTTATTCTTGTTTTATTATATCACATAGCTATTAACTTTCATAAAATGGTTTATTGATTACAGACATAATGAGCAATTTCAAGACGTCTCATTTACATAAAGTACAAGCTATGAATGAATTATATATGAAGGCTATACATAAATCCATACTAGAACAAAACACTAAAAGTATCTTGCACAGTAAGGCCAACTGACCAACAAAATTAACCATCAGCTGAGTGAGGCACCACAACTTACTAAACAATTCTGATAAATTAAGTTACTATCACAACTTACTATTGAATCACTTCAGATTTTTTTCATATTAGTATTGATTTGTAATATGTATAACATCAGAATGGCATTAATCGACCATATATTGAGTATTTTAAGTTGTCACTATTTTCATTGGTGAAGCTTTGTAATTGTCGAAGCCAAACTTTTTTTTTAAGCCAAGTCGAAGCTTCAAAGCTTCGTACACCCATAGTGCCTGATACTTTTTACAAATAAAATATTATTTCTTATGGTTTGATTCTCTTTAAACTATATTTTTCAAACAGCCGTTTAACATATGGTAGTAACTTAACCTCAAACAGTTAAAAAATAAAATATATATATTTGTTTTAGATTTATTGTATTTATCAAAGGAAAGAAAATAAAACCAATTACAATCTGGAAACTATTTATTTTTTAAATTGTGCAAATAAAATTTCTAGTCATGGCTAAGTTTGAATAGTTTAACAAATTAACTTTTGAGTTAATTTTAAAATTACTTGAGAGTAAATTAATAGTGCATTTGACAAGATCATAATTATTAGTGTCTTGTGGTGGAATGAGGAAAATTAATAAGTATTATAGTTATCAAATGAAAAGTAGGTTTGTTGAACTTTTGTTTATAATTTGATGTAAAAGCATAATTAAAAATTTTGAGTCCAACCAGATAATTATTTATTATACAAGAACAAAATAAAATTAAAAAATGATCAGGCTTAATCCCTGACAAAGCTAGTAATAACTAAAAATAGTGGACTGATTTATTTAGACTTAGCTACCAGTATTTATTGATTTGATTACCTAAAAAGCTGGCTGGCAAAATTTTAATCTTGTGGTTCTAGCAAATTATAGACACCCACAGTAAAATATTTACTCCTGATTGGATAGCAAAATGACTTTGACTTTGCATCAAAATAAATGTAAAAACAAACTACAACTCTCTAAAGTTTGTTTATTTAAAAACTATAAAAAGGGATTGGTAGTTAAATAATATGGCAGTTTCCCAAGTTCCTTATTTTGACCAACAGCCAGTCAGCTGTCGAGTGACTCGGCATCAATTCAAAATGTGATAAGACATCTTGAAAGTGGTTGCTTTGCATCATAATCTGTACGTCAACTGTCGACAATAGTGTTTCTCATTAAAACTTTCAAATGTTCATTATATCTGTATTTTAACGATTCTCCTTCGGTGAAGTGTAGGAAGAAATTCTGAGAACTGTGGTCATTCAAATGAGTTTTATGATCTCGACCATAAATAGCTTGTAGAAACATTTAAATTTCAAAAATATTCTAGGTGAAGATCACTCTAAAACTTCTAATGAGTTTAAATTTGGATAAGATTTTTAAGTGAGGGCAAATCTAAATGGTTTATAAGGGCATCAAAATAAAAATAAAAAAATCAGGAGGAGAGCCTTTGAAACCCCCTTTGACTTATGGGTCACATATAAAACTTTTTTTTTACTACAGTGTCTTACTCTGGTCAAGTTATATGCATGCATGATAATTACTCTCATGAAGTAGGGATGAGAAAGGAAGCATTTTAGAGGTAATCTACCTGCATTTGCATGGAAAGAGAGTGGGAAACCATTTAGGAAAACCAGGATTTGAACCCCGATCTCTCTGTCTAACATGAGAGTGACGCCTTCAACAATTCGGCTGCTGAAGTGGCTCTTTTTTGCCAACTGTCCTTTTTCACATATATCGTTCTTAAAAATGTACTAACCATGAAAAATAAACCTCTTTCAAATAGCTTCAAGTCATCCAGAGCTTAAAATTTTACACAGGAAAGACCCTTTGACCTCTCTCAATTGAGGTCCCCCCTCCCCCCCAAAGTAGCTTCCAAAGCCCCTGCGTTTTTTAATACTCCAAATATGTCAAAGTCAAAACATTACTATTTTGAGGTAAAAGTCACAATTGTATTTGATCTCATTGCCTGTCCTACTTTGAATTCTTAGAATCACACATTCAAGTAAAAACATTGTTTTCATATAAAAGTATTTTAATTGTGTAACCAGCTTAAGAAACCTGTCTTAGAATTCTTTAAAAACTCCAATATTTAAATATTCGCTTGATTTGTGTACAGTGTTTCTATAATGTAAGTGATGACCAGGGCTCGAATTTTGATAACCTGTCATTTTTTTTATCATAGATGTAAGACGATGCTCATGGTTACATAATTTCGGTTCATGATCTCTGGTTGTGGATTTTGTTTTCTAAGTCATTTTTTGGTAATTCTTGTCATTTTGGATTTTCAGGTTATATTTTCTTAGTTTCTATAATTTTTAAGCATTTTTAGGCATTTACTATATATTGAATAAGTATATCTATAAATATTTGCAATATTTTGTAAATGTATAAATACTTAAAGTAGTTGTCGGAATGAGAAGATAATGTAGGCCATGAACTTTGTATCCTCTTTGCTTGTTTGGTTGTAAAATTCACATTCCTGGTGAGACTGAAACTAACATGGAGAAGGTTGCGTTTGGAGGGGGTAGCTATTACTTCTAAAACAGGTATTTGTAAATCAATATTATATTTAGGAGAATGTTTACTTGAAGACTTTTCATTGCATTAGTTTCCATTTGTAAAGTACCAGTATGTTTTTGAGTTAGTCATGTGCATTAGTTTATGTGTTTTGTTCATAATTTTAGGTTAATTTTTTAATAATTGTTAGTAATTTTCAGAGTCTTGTTATTTTATAGGTTTTTTTTAATCAATTTTAGTTCATCAAAAGTTTGGGCCCTGCTGATGACCTTACATAACGGTGATTATACATATGATTTTCTATTACATATATAAAACTTTAATAAAATAATCACTATATATTGAGTATTGGATGTGCTATTTTACTACCAGTATAGCAATGCTATGGTCATTGGGCAACCTAAAATATATTTGTGTAGTATCTTCAATAGCTACATTATAACCTACTTGTTTGTACAGGCATTTAAGTTTTCGCCCGGGCTAGAATAGTTCATATACATGATGGGTACCGATAATGATATGGTTATATTAATATGCGTTTCTTAAGATAAGTCATATTTTAAAACAGGGAAATTTACTTTTTATAAATGATCAAAATTTGTAATATTCTAGCTGGATGGAAGACCTGTATCAAGGAGCGATACATTTTAAAACGAGTTTTTAACTATACAAAAGTATTTGAAACTTAAGGTCTATAGTAATCTTTTTCTAAACATTCATAAATTAAATAAGAAAATAAAATTACTTTTGGAAAAATGTGCTGAATTAAGTAAAGGGCTAAAAATCTCTGTTCAGACAAATTTTCCAAACTGATGCACTGATGGATTATTTTTTTCTGCAAATTATATTATCAAGATGCCCAAACTTAAAAATCTCCTTTTTCATTTGATGAGCTTTGGCTAGTGTTGGTTTACCTCAATTACAGACAAATTTTAATCGGAAGGGTCTTGAATGAATTCAAACTATTATTTGTGGCTCAAATGTATATCATTTTGTTATTTTAGCATTGCTTTGTTCTAGTTATTAATAAAATATACATCAAAAGTGACAGCTACAGATCACATCACCTTATGCCTAAATATGTAAAATTAGATCTAGTAACTTTTCTAGGTGTCATTTAGTGCTTTTCCTGTAAAAATTTGACTATAATACAATATTGAAGATTTGAAAGAGGACTAACAAATTTTTGGGAAAGTTTCCAACTTTGACAAAAACTTTACCAAATATATGAATTTAATCAAATGTTGAGCTAGCTCAGCAAATGCATAATCCTAAGAATTATATTAATCCATAGTTTTTTTCTTCATTAACTTTCCTATTGAAAATGTACAACCCTCCAAAAATGACCATCTTCTTATTTAATATAAGTACTAAAAAGTGTTTAATCTAAATGGAAAAATAGCAAAAATCGCATCATTGTGCACATTTAGTGCCACTAGGCATACCGTTTGATGTTATCTTTGTCAAAGATATTTAACAAGGTGTCGCTAAAAATACTTTTTTGTTGATTCTCCCACCCTCCCCTTCCCCACTCCTCTCTTATCACACACTGTCCTTATTTCTTATGGTTTAATAATAAGTCTTACTAAACATATCCGACACCTTAGCTCAGTCGATAGCGTGTCTCTCTATTGAGCTAAGGGTCCCAGGTTCGGGTTCGATTCTCGTCATGGCCAAAAAATGTATCATTGGTGAATTGTGGGTTTACCCTTTCACAGTGATGAACTAACGGGTGGGGACTGGATGTTGTGTCAGTCCTAGTCTTAAGTTAGATTATAAGGCATATGAAGCTATGACAGGCCTAGTAAGCCGGTAGTGGAAAATATAAGGCTTGAATAAAAAACTTGACCCAGGCCACAGACTGGGAACAGTAATAGATGTAAAAAGTAAATTAAGTCTTAACATCGTGTCATACTCTTTAAGATTTTGACCCCCCCTTCCCCCAAATTAAATCCTCCCTACGCCCATGCAGGTACCATAATCTGTAGCCATCATATTTTAAGGAATTTCATATTCATGGAAAGGGCTTGGAGACATATTCTAGGAGTGGCAGTTTATTATTTGTGTGTTATTTTATTACAGCCAATCAAACAGCTTTAGCCTCTGTGTCCCACAACGTCATCTGATATTTGAGATAACTTTCTGACAAATCTTTGTCTCAAAATATACTTGATCCATGTATGTTTAAATGCTAGATATATTCTCAATGTTAGATAGTGGTGAGATAAAAAAATATTTTGGTTCACACAAATAGTGATAATTTTTCTATTATAATATCTATTTGAAAACAAATCTGTCCACCAAAATAATTTTTTGTAGAAAGGAGAATTTTCATAATTGAAACACATGCATTCAAGATCAAATAATTACAGTACCCATTGTATCAGATTCTATTTTTTCTTTTAGTATTTTGGAGGGTGAATAAAAATTATTTTTACTAAATTTTTTCATTTGCATTTTTTCTCCTATAAGATATTTATTAAAAAATACATTAAACAGTGTCGATTTTTTTTTCTGTTGCCTTAGTTATAATTGGCTACTATACATACATAGAAAAAATTAATATAAATGTATCTACCGGAACAATATTTTATTTATATAGGCCAACAAAATGTTTTGATATAGAAAGTGTAAAAACGCTTGCCTTTTCTCACGTCCCCTTCCACCTCACCTTAAAAAAGTCAGTTGTGTCTGCATGTTCATCAAGTCATAAAATCGATAGTTGGATTGCTCCAAAAGTATGTCCAACATTGTTACACAAAACTTGAAATCAATGTTGTGGCTTTCCTCTGTCAATTGTTTGCACGAACGGAAGTGTAAAATGTTCTAATTGGCAAAGGTGTATTTAAAATCTTTAGTTAGGTTTATGAGCCTCTCTAAGTGTATGACTAGATACGAGGTGGTTTGATTGCGTCCCTGTAACTTCAGATTAAGTTCATTCTTGGGGTGAGTGATGTTCGTTAGAAAGATGGGTGAACTGTTTATTAATAATATTTTTATTTTGTTGACCTTGTTGTGAGCTGTTAGTTGGTCATCTCTCCCATTTAATTGCAAAAAATAAAACTGTATAAGTCTAGTTACATTTTCAAATTTACTCTACATACTTGCCATTTGCTCTGTGTATTCTATGATTTTATCGTCAACACCTGTCATTAAAATTTGACAGGATTCTTGTTTTTACTATGGACTATATTTTTAAAATAACATTACACATTGGATAGAATTGTCTGGCCACCAGTTGGCCATTTTTGTCTTTACTTTTATTATTTTCTCAGCACCATGTCTTACCACCCATTCAGGTTATAGGCCTTTTGTCTTTATTTAAAAAACATGTACATTAATTCACTTTCAGCTGAATTCTTAAACTACTTAAAAATGTTAAATATTGTTGTATTATTCTGATTTTTTTTAATCAATACATATTTGAATACTGTATTTTATAAGCAAATTTCAGTTAAAATTAGAGGTCTTATAATAAAAAAGCAAGTGAAATTTATATTGAACAATTTGTGCCCATTCTAATATAAATTAACTTTGGATAAAAAAAAGTCAAATTTACCATATTAAAAAAAATTATTAAATAATGTTTCACAATAAGCCTACATTAGATGATTGTACATTAAAAATATACATTAAACTTTAGAAATTATTGATGTTGGAACAGTTTTGTGCATAATATTTTCTAAGAATATTAGCTATATATCATGGAAATTACACTTCCCATGTTTATTTTTATGCTCTCATTTTTAGCTTTGTGTATGTTGTAATCATTGAGCTCATTTTTTTATCTCTAGTGTGAAGGTTGACAATTTTATTATTGCTACAAAACATTAATAAATAAATATATTTTGTAATTCTTAGTATAGGTCTTTTTCCTAAATACTTCATCTCCATTATTATCTTTGGTGTTCTTTCTTTTTCAATCCTCATTACATGACCATAGCAAATAAAGAAACTAATAATTATGAACATAAAAACAGGATAAAAAATAATAGCATAACTAATTAAATAATCTAAACTGCAATTTCCTTTCTAAACAACTTTATGCCATCAGAAAAAGAATAAAGAATACCTATGACCCACTTTAATTGGACCTTACAAATTTGAATATAATATAAAACATTACATTCTGATAAAGTTAAAAGAGCATGTATAATATTATATAAGAAGTTGGAAGTGTGAATGTGCTATGAAGAAATGGAGAGATAAGTTAATTTATTTCTATCAAAGCTCTAACCTAACTAGCCTTTCAGGCTAGCTTTCTTCTCTATCACTGACATTACATTATTATACATTGTTTCTACACTGTTTTCATATATTTCAAGGCAATTATTCGTTTTATAATATATTAAAGTTTTATCAAAATAACATCAACATCAATAGATACGCTTGTTTTAAGTCGATACAAGCACTGTTTAAGACTCATAGCTGAAAAACTGCCCCCGCTCCCCCCATTTCTCAGATGATTGCTGCAGTTTGGATAAAAAACACATTTAAAACTAACTTTCTCTGCAAATAGTTAATGCTTCACAAGAACATTCAACTCTTTGTAGGCAACATCACTTCACAAATTCATAATAAATTATCTTTAGGTTTTCAAGCATATTTCAGAGAACTTGAAAAGGTAGTCTTAGCAGCCATAAGCAGTATATTATAGAACTAGATGGTCATTCAGAGATTTTGCTAAAATATTTTAGAAATACAAGTTTAACTTTTTTTACTCTTTGAGTTACATAATAATATACATTATATATGGTACATTAAATATCAGAAATCTTATCTAAGTTGGTAGTGTATCTGTCAACTGAGGCTAGGGTCCCAGTTTTGATTCCCTGCATGGTCGAAAAACTTATCATTTGTGGAATATGGGTTTACCCTTTCACGTTGATGAATTAATGGCCGAGGACTGGATGTTGTGCTTGTCCTAGTCTTAAGTTAGTTTAATAGATATATGAAGTTATGACAGGCCTAGCAAGCCAGTAGTGGAATAAATATGGCTTGAATAAAAAATTGACCCAAGCCACAGTCGGGGAAACAGTAAATGGATGTAAAGTAAAGGTACAGGAAAGAGGGATGGATTGAAATAGAAGTAATAAACAATATGGTTCTTACAATTAATAGAGGAACATAAGTTAAAACTGCTTCCCCTGGTCAGAGAGATAATGGCTGCCTCTCAATTCTTCTAATGGAATTCTTCAGGCTGAAATATGGCAGCCATTACTTCCTTGTCTAGCTGTAGCAATGTTAAGTGTGAACTGTGTTCTCTTCATTGCTAAAGCCAAATTGTGTTTATCTTTTATAGATTTTTTCTCACTTTCTTGTACTTTCTTATATGTAAAACATTGTTTGAATTCCCTAAGTTTCCACAGAATAATTAATTTTTTACTTGCAACAATTACATCCTTTGTATTGAGGCAAATCCTTATGTATGGTCTATGTCTTCTTTCAGATAACCTTCCTTCTTGGTTTGTATGTTGGCATGAATGGCAAGTAAGATGTCCATTTCCACCTGCACAGAGAATTGTGGGTACTAATAGTTCAACATGTGCACATTATCAAACAGTTTCTCTATTCCTTAACTTTGTTTACCTTTAACTGCTTTAACACCATAGCTAGGCTAAATTTTTTTTAGCACCACTTCTTAATACCTCTAAAATTAAGGTAATGTGTTAGGAATGAGCCAGGTTGTGTTTGGAGGAAGTGTACTCGCATTGGTGTGGGGAGAGAGAGAGAGAGAGAGAGGAAGCCCATTTAGGGAAACCATTCTCGGTACACCCGAATGGGATTTTGAACCCCAATCTACCTGTCATTGGCAGTACATGCTATTGCGAGAGTGATGCCTTAGACCATGCATCCACAGAAGCAAATTAAGGTCAATTAAGATTAAAAAGTTTCCCAGTGCTGGCTCATAAATAAATGTTTACAGGTGAAAGCAGGCTTCACGAGATTGAACTAATAAATTTCCAATCCCCTCATTATCATTTTAATCAACCACACACACAATAATATATTGAGACAAAAGAAACTCTGCGTTGGATTTAAATGGCAAATTTGTTATCTAATAGGAGGAAGTAATTTACGTAAAACAGTCTTTTCACCTTGTAACACTCCACAAACTGATATGTTTGAACTTGTTAGTTAGACAGCACATTATTTTCCATAAATTATGTCTTAAGTAAGATTTGTGTGTGTGCTATTATGTATAAAATAAACTGAACCAAGCAAAATATAATATGTAATAAATAAAACAATAAAATTGTAGAAAAATAGAACACAAGTGAAAGTAAAAATACTAACACACATTTTACACATACACTTGTATCTTTCAGTGATGCCAACTTTGTTGTTCAAAATGAAAACTTCTCTGGAGGATCATAACCTGCAAAACCTGCCAAATATATCATCCAGCAGCCACTTTATATAGCAACATCACCAACTCTATTCATCCCATCAAAGGCAGTCACACATGTGAGTCTAGTAATCTAATTTACCATTTAAAATCCCAACAATGTACAACACAACATATTGGCCTCACCACTGAAACGCTCCGTAAACGTATAAATGGACACCAAAATCCAGAAACCTGAAAAAACAGTTTCAGCACATGCCTCCACTAATAACCTACCTCAACTTTGAGGACTGCTACTTTGTCAAAGTGTTAAAATCATTTAACAAGACACAATGCAATATGTCCCAGTTAAGATGGGAATGGACACATCAATGGAGCACAAAGTCTAGAAAAAAAGCCCAACTTCTTGAGGAAGATGCAGTTAAAGTATCGATATATTGAACTGTGTCTACTATTATAGTCTTTAAGTCCTACAGTATTACTTAATTTTGATAAGAGTGGTCAAAACTGATACCTCTGAATTTTCCAGTACACATTTTTATTATGTTTTGTTTCAATTTAGTCTTTTGTTTAAGTTCATTCCTTTGTTAGATGAGAATCAATTAAGATCAGGATAGTTCAAAGCGTAGTGTTAGCTATTTATTGTCAAAGCTTATAAATTGTTATCTGACATTACATTACATTACATTTTTGTTCCCAAACCTAATTCTGTCACCAAGGTTGTGTTAATATTGTTTTATGAATTATTAAAACCCAGTGATATTTAAATAAGATCTTGGAGTTATAAAAATGACCCATTGTTTCACACATACCAAACTGGTAGCTACTTTTTTTTAAGTTTCAAGATAAGCGTAATTAACGGCTTAGTCCAAGGGGCTATAGATGAGGAGGGACACTTATTGGAAATACATCTCCATTGGTTGGAAGAGAATGGGAAGATTACTTGTTGAAATCTACTCCAATGAGACCTGCTGGAATTTGAACCCCAATCTCTTTAACAACAGTCACTACAGTTGACTGATGACGGAATGTAATCATTTAGAGAGCAGCCTTTAATTAATTTGAAATGCTATAAAATAACGTCTATTACAAGGCGCAAAATTTCCGGTCGCTAGAGTCTAGCGACTAAAATTTTATGTTTTAAAATGTGTTTCAAACTCGCCCAAACTATATAGGCTCAGATTCTTGTGTCTCAAACCGGCGTGTTTAAGTGCCTTGGAAAGCGCACGCTTTCAAACCAAGAGTACAATCTAAATAAATAGATGTGAGTACATCTCTGTTTCCGACACCTTGGGTTGGCCTTCCAAAAAAAAAATTCTTCAATTTGGGATGGAAGAAATAAAGAAGCTCTTTATGTACTTGAACCAAAGCCTGTTCAGTGAGAAAGTGAATCTTCTGTTAGCAGAATGGACAGAATACAAACTTTTGTTTCCTTCAATGACTTTGAATCAGACGCTGGAGAAGATTCATAGTGAAAAGTGTTCAGCAGCAAGATTCCCCAATTTACCCCAGATTTTCACATTTTGTGCTGTTCTACCAGTGAGCACAGCTTCATGTGAGAGGGGTTTCAGCTGCCATAACAGACAAGACGGCTTACAGGAACTCTCTCAAGACTGAGACACTGGATGATTTGCTCAGAATTTCTGTAAATGTACCCTCCCTGAACAAGAGTTTGACCCAAAAGTTGTGATTGACAAGTGTTACTTTAGTGCAGAAAGGCAGCGCTACACCAAAACATAAAAAATGCTAAAGTACATACATTTTAGAAATTGTTCATATTTTTCATAATCATGAATATAAAATAGTGGTGACAAATAATTTTAGTTTGCCTAGTGTCTTCAGACTTGAAATTCCATGCCCTGGTCTATTGCCTTAATTTCGTAGATGTTAATGAAATCTTTCCTACCTCTTAATAAGAGACATTCCAATAGGAAAATCGTATGTGCTGGGCAAGTCATCTGTGTCCTCATCTGATGTGAGTTTCATCTGGTCTTGCCAAGCGATCAGACCTCTCTCTTTATCTGTACCTGGAGTAACAAAACAAACACATTGACAGACTCGGAAAACTGGTAAATACACGTTTACCATGAAGTGTGTGGGTGTTGAATTTGTTTGACATTTTATGTCCACACATGATAGATACATTCTCAACCATACACAGTCACACAATACATTCTTAGCCATAGACTAGAATCAAACCTGATAACCTAAATTGGTAGGCAGACCCACTATAAGCTAAGTTGTAGGAGAAGATGTATTTCCGTTAGTTCTCCTTATTCCTTATCGAGTTGGAGAATAATTGTAATCATACCTGGTATTAGGTTATCAAGTGTACAACCGGTTATTCCGCCCACTAGAATACTGGTACTAAGGAGCACTGTGAAAATGCCGTCTGCGACCTCGCTGCCTGTCACGATGATGTTGGGGTTAGCTTGCATCCATTTGGGGAGAACCTTCAACATGTTTTAACCTTTCAATTATATTGTATTCTCTGCAACATTAAATGCGGGGATGTAGAATAGCTGTCTCATAAGGCAAAATTGTAGATATTTCTCATTTCGCTAACACAATTAAATCTCAAGACCATAAAGGGTTCAATTTTTTAGTGGGATGTATTATATCTGTTCATTATTAAATAAAATAACTAGTATGTAAATATTTTAAAGCTGTTTTTGCAATCTAGGAAGTAAAATAACTGAAGATAACAGAAACAAGAAAGATTTAAGTAGGACAGCGTAGGTAGAAGGAAGCTTTCATAGCAAGAAGACATTACTAACCTTGACTGGTATGGATTTGTAAATCAGAAAAATATTCCTGAAGGCATATTTATATGGAGCGTTGCACTTGATGGATGTGAAACAAAGATCATTCGCAAAACTGAAAGTAAGTGAAATCTGGCGCTACCAAAAAAAAATGTTGAAAATATCATGAATGGAGATGGTATCAAATACAGAAGTGCTAAGAAAAGCAATTGAAGAAAGGAATCTTTGGAAAGGTATACAGCAAAGAAGAGCTAGCATGGTAAGGCATATATTGAGACATGATAGTTTGATGAACATAATTATAGAAGAAGATGTGGAAGGGAGAAATTCAATAGGGAGACCAAGACTGGAGCACATGAATCAGACGGCGAACGATGTTGGCAAAATAAGGTTTTAACCTAATAACCTTAGCCAGGTTTTTTATGAACAAAATATATATAGGGCTTTATTTATGGTTCAAACAATATCAAAACTAAGATAAAAGTACAAATTATAGAGCTGTGTTACCATTAAAAGCACTTCAGAGAGCTTCTAGAGGTGTTAAATATTTAGAAATTTTCCTAGCCTTCAGCAGTTAGGGGGCTATTTTGCCATAAAAAAAACACATCAGATAGCTTCTGGAGATGATTAATATCTATAAATCTATAAATGGTGCCATAAAAATTAAAAAACACTTTGGATAGCTTCTAGAACTGTCAATCATTTATAATTTTTTCTAGCATCCAGTAACTGGGGGGATGTGCCCACCAAACCCCCCTCTGAAATTATTGCCTGGCTACGGCCTTGCAAAGATGTACAAAAATTGGCCCAGGATAGGCAAAAGTGGAGAGCTTCAGCAAAACAATTGTAAAATTGATGACTTAATGATGATTTTAAAGCATGTCTCTGACTGACACATGGACAGAGCTGTCTAACTTTGTTCAAGGAGACCAGTGTTCAATACCAGCCAGTTGCAGTAGAGGGGGAATTTACCAAAATGTGGTTATTCCTCTCTAAGTGAGCAATGGTGTGGTCCAGGCTTGAGGAATCTTTTGGCACTGAAAGGCCACATATGTCAATTCACGGATTCCTCATAAGACCACACACACCTCATATACAGTAAATTTTTTCCATTAATGATAGTGTGCCATTCATAGATAAATGGATAAGTGTTTTTTAACATTGCTTTAAAAATAATGATTTTTTATTTTAATTAATTTAAATGAACCACGTTGGAGATATATAACTGCTAAACTATGAAGACGCGTAATTGATTCCAAAAAAATTGTGAAAGGGTCGCAACGAACACCTCAAAAGGCTGCATTTAGCCTAAAGGCCACAGTTTCTCCATCCCTGGTGTAGTCACTTAAAGCTCCCCTTTATGTTGTTGAAAGGTTAGTGTGTGTTACTTAGAGCTAATACCGATTGTATGAACAACAAAATAGATCTAACACCATCTCAAATTTCAAATCTACGCATAGATTTGTTTCCATATTCATTTTTTTACAAAACCAGAAATGAGTGAAACTAGATTTTTTTTGCTTTTAATTTGAGTAGGTCTATTATCAAAGTACTCGTTTCGATGCTCAAATGGTTTAGGGCAGGGGTTCTTAGCCATTTGGGGATATTGGATTTGACCTATTAACAGAAAAAAATCTCGGTTGTGGGTAGCTTGTGCATTTTTAATTTTCCATTTTTCTATAAATAAATATGATAGAAGTCCTTATGATTTTCTTTCATTTGTTCTGTTCCTAGCTATCCATGTGTTAAGTAACACCAAATTATTGATATATTTTGAAGTCCCACTGGTACTTAATGGTGAGGGTGTAGGATGATTTCTTTTTAGCATTGCGTCTTACTACCTGTTCCGGTTATGTGCCTATGTACTAATTACACCAATGGGTTAGGGATTAGGAAGACTTAATTTTGAGGAAATGTACCCGCATTGGCTTGGGGTGGATTGGAAGACCATTTAGGGGAAACCACCCTCATTGCACCCGACTTGGATTGAACCCCGATCTCCCCATCTTCGGCAATCTAGTCCAACGTGAGATTAGCGCATTAGACCACGCAACCCACCAAAGCGGGTATGATGATGATTTCAACGATGTGGTGAATGGAGACTGGAGTATATATTGGGCAGTCCATTAGGGACTTGTAATTGTAAAAAGGTAAGAACTCCTGATATAGGCCATCATTTTTGCAATAGACAGAACTGAAGATTATGGGGATATTGGGGTTCAAATCCTGGTTAGGTGTACCGTAGGATGGGGTTACTTTGCACCTAGAGGGTATACTTTGCGCCAATACAAAAAAAGTATTAAGAGTCATCTAGA